>APFE030751231.1:0-48440 GCA_000404065.3 Pinus taeda | reverse complement strand
ATATATATCACAAAAAGGGTACCATAGTTATCCTCCCTCTCAAGGAGGTGCCAACCATAAGCTTGAGCTTGTCTCAAGATATGAAGGTAACTTAGTTCCAGCCATATGAAGGATTCTCTTCCATTCGGTTCCCACACTTTAACATGATAATGTATTCGTGTCAAATATAGATCCTTCTCATAAGTCTCTCTAAGGAGCTTCTTCATCCTCACTCATAGTTAGTCATGCTAGCAACATCGTGCTCAACCTTGGACATGCTATGAACCTCTCATCAAGATCTCATGGAATATCTCATACCAAGGTAGCATCTAAATGTTCTAATCAATAATAATCCCAAACATCACCAGTACATCCATGCAATCACATATCATAGAATGAATATCTCAGATCAAAATTGATCATCCCATGCAAGTATCTCAAAGGGTTCTCAGCGGAAACTTTATTTCTATGAAGAGACTCAATCATGAATTCATTCAGGTTCTTTGCAAAACATCAATTATTCAATCAATTAATATAATATATATATGGATAGGTGCTCAAGGCAAAACATCAATTATTCAATCAATTGTCAGTTGCCAAGTTCATTTCAATAATATCTCTTTACAACTTCTTGAAATTCAATGGAAGTTTCCAAGGATTTTCAAGTCCACTTTCCAACAATTCTTCACTAGCTTCCCAATGTATATTTTCTTTTCCAACTTCAACAATTGGTACATCATGCCATGATTCAATATTTTGAGCTCCAAAATACATCTCCCTCTTAATTCGATTATTAGGGGTTGATTTCTGGTCAAGAGTAGACCATCAAAATATTCAAAATCAATGTCGTGCCTTGAAACACTTCTCAAGTAGAGGTTTGGATCAACACATCTTCTTGGCTTCACTAGATAACTATCAATGCAGACATATCTTGATCAGGAAGCTTGCTTTACACAAGTCTTTCTGCAAACATAAAACTTTACAAAACCAATATGCTTAGCCTTATGCGAATTAATGTTGAGAGATCAAAAACTAATATCAAACTCATCAATATCATTTGTATAATTGACAGGTAGAGCTATCATCAAGTCACGACTTCATCGATTATCATGCCAACAAGTTGTCATTTATCAGAAAATATCAATCCAAATTTCATCAATTCATCCTCGTGATCATAATATAAGTCACTAGATGTGAATACATATGCCGGGAATGAGTTATGTATGTTCCATCCATTCATTGTCAAATTACATCACATTCAATCATAACTATCAATACTTCAACCAATGTGTTAAGAATAAGGAGGCGAATACAAAACCATTATCGAATACCAGTGTTATCCATTGAAAGTGACTATGCTAACATAGCATTGTCATTAAAGAAAATCATCAGTCATGAAATCAAATCATATGATCAATTCAAATCCAAAATTCACTATCATAGTGAGATTTAATTTTCAGAACATATCTCAACATTAGGTCAAAATTCTAAGTCATTATCAAGCATCATGTCAAAACTCCAAACACTTCTTATCTATATTAAATAGCCAAATCATGACAAACTCTTGTAGCGTAGACTTCAATCATAATGAGATATCTATATGCATGTCCCAGTCACCTACAAATTCAAGTTTAGTATACACATTCATATTATTATAAACATTCAAACTTTCTTTCTCACAGATCGTTTTGTTATCTGCTCCACATCTACAGGACTGGCATCCTTCAGGTGAACATCTGATTTCATGCACAACACTTTGATTTTATGTCCAACAAGCATAGTTTCACCCATGGTCCTTCTTGCTTTTGGTTGGAAGACTATAGTAGCACCCTTGACCTTTCTTCCATGCAGCTGAAAGACAACAATCGCACATGTAACCTTGATTCTATGCAACTAAGGCTTAGAATAAGGGAAAAATCTCTCTTCTCAAATTAGAACTTTGTTGCAGATCATAAATAGAAGATATTTTTTTATTTATGCCCATAAATCACACTTCAACAGTAAATAATATACAAATAATGCCAATGGTAATATGATTAAGGATCTTATGGAGATATTATCCGTTTGAATGGGAATCCACTTGAATCATATTTAATCAAGTGATCAACTTGTCTATAATATTGTCATGCATCAACAGATCTATTAGATCATAAAGTTGGACTATATCACATATTCCTCATATTCATATATGTTAGCATCAACTACTTCACCATGATATCAATCTTTTATCAAGGGTTACTGTCAAAATATACAATAGGAGCATAACTCAAGAATCATGATCCCAAAATTACTTATTTGTCACGTATCTCATCCATCAATTTAGGGCATTCATTTTCACCATATTCCATAGTTATGAAGCACATCAAAGAATAACAAGTGTCAACAAAAGATCCTGAATATCAATCACATTGTTACACTTTTATCCTCATGGCTACCATGCTCATTATCAATAGTATCAAGTTACCATCTACTAGAATCAAGGTGCTAGCCTTCTTCATGGGATCAAGATATAAAAAATGATAGATGGTAGCCAAACATAAAGTAAACAGTATATGAAAAATCAATATTTAAAAGTAGCTTCATAGAATCAAGAAATTCATTATGTAAGGTACTTGTTCAACATCAAGTGCATCATTTCATCAGAAGAACCATGAATCCAATTCCCTTTCATATGCATGCATGAGCCATTTGAAAAAGAGATATTCTGATTGTGCCTTAGGGCTTACCTTTCCAATCAATATTACAACAGAAACATAAAATTGAAATAATATACCATGCATAACTTTTAGTGTTAAAATACCTATGCATCTTTTCATTTGACATCGGTAGCTTGTAGGACCTTGTCGTCCTTTCATCAAGATCCTCTTTACCTTTTCTAGCTCTAGCTTTTCTTTCCTGCATCTCAAATGATCATGAAGTAGGATCGTCTTATTACATCTCATCAAGGAGGTTAGACATATCCAAATACTCTATTATACATGAAGGAAATATAAGCAATGATCAAAACAATAATCATATCAATAAGTGTAAACAAAAGTAAGGATGTAAAGCATCATAAATCGAAAAAAACTTATCTTCAATGAGAGGCGATCCTCTCCCTCTTCAACCAAACTTCAAGAGGCATCACTATCCTTGTTCCACTTGATTCCTTCACTATTTTCATAACATTTATCAACAACCAGGCCTACTAGAGACTGTCTTATCTAGGGATTCATCAAATCTGTCACAGGTGCTTCAATATCTTCACATTGATCCTCCTAGGTTTTGTGTCCCATATATATTCCATTAACTAGGGTTTCCCTTAAACCCTAACCTCATACTATCCATCAAACCCTAATACACAAATTACCTAAGGTTATATTCAAACAATAGAATTATTTTATGTCTTCTTCATCTTCTCTCTCTCGAATCAAAGGTGTATCCATGGGGGTGATTTCCATGAATTTTCTTTATCCCAGCTCTAGTACCCTGTTTATTTTATTAGGGATATATTGTTCTCTGCTTTGATAATTTCATTTATTCATTAACACATTTGTAGGTTTTAACCCCTTACAGAAATTACTTGCATACTAATTTTAAAACACAAAAAATAAACAATGCGAGAGCATAACACATAAAACACATATACATAGAGATTTTCCACTGGATCCCAAAACCAGGACTACCAGCTTAATTTTTCATTATGTTCCTTTCAATATTACAATACATATTTATACATGCTGAAGCATCCAATACCATGGATTGAAAAACATCGTGTCCAAAACCATGGACCGAAAACCATTGCGTCCAAAACCATGTGTGAAAAAAATGCACAAACCATAGGTAGGTCCGCCCAACCTAACATAGGGTCCAAAACAAAAATTTTCCTCAAACCCCCTGTGACTCCCCCTACTATGCAATCAGCACAACAAGGGGGGGCTCCACCCCCCACCTAACCCCCCCAGTTAACTACGTGGGCTAGTCATGGAAAGAATATAACACAACCCAACAACATTAATTTCTCCCCATAACATCTTAACTTTATTGAGATTTACATCATTATTCAACAGAATATGCAACTATGTAGAAAGAACAATATCATCATCATCAATGCATCGTAACATAAAGGAACAATAGAAGAAAAGAATTCACACATAAAGGCACCAGGACTGGTTGAAGACTAGGGAAAAACCCACTAAGGGAAAAACCCTTTACAATTCTTATTCTTCTTAGATTATCATCAAATGATTCAACAAATGACAATACAATGATCCATATATTTGTACGTGAAACTTACTAGCAAAAACAACTACAACATTCATAAATGAACCCAACAATGCTTTACTCAAAATTTTGATTATGAAGCCTATAATGAATTGTCCCTGTCTGTGGTCAACTAACAAACCTTGTGGTCATTGAGTGAAATATTCAAACAATTGAGATTTCATTTTTTAGGTCCTGGTCACAGAAAGGAGGTGTCATCCAAGCGAATATAGCTTCCTAGTCGCTCCCTCAAGCCTAGTATATGAGCCATTAGCGTCAGATATGGAGTTCGAAAACCCTAACTCCCAACAACATGGATGGAGAGTTTTTCATGCAACTGGAAGGATATAGTCATACGGATGAGATTTGGTGCGAGAAACTTCGATCAAATCCTTCTTTTCTTATTCTTGTGACTAAGGCTCAAAACCCCAAATTAGATATGTGAGCTTCGAACCCTACAATTTCACCTTAGAGTGAACCTTATCCTCCATAGACAATCCTCAGACCAGTGCAAGCCAAAAAACCAAGATAGAATAGTATCTCATGATTGTCTCCAAATGAGGTAGAGGTCACTTGTATTTATAATCTTCCAAGGGTGTCCACATTTCTTTATGGCGGACCTTGAGAAATGTGCACATGTGTGATTTTCTTCATAAGTACACTTTCCCTTATCCAATTTGAGTGATATTTAGGTCGATTTTGGTCCTCTCGAAAATGGGAGTTCAATGCAATAATTATCTCCTTTAAGTGTGCTATCCAAAATGGAATTTGATCGAAGTCACATATTTTAACAAGAAGTGGGCTAAATTTTGAATCCTCAGAACCAAGGAAGTAGGTCTAATTTCAAAACTTTGGACAGTCAGTCTCTCAGGACCTCGAACGATCTGAATATTAGGACATCAAAAGGTTAGAATATTAGAAGTATGTTGAATATCAAATACCCAAATTTTGGAACTTTGGAACTTCAGAGGGTTGGAGTCTCAAGACCTCGTAAGGTTAGAATATGAGTAGGCCAAATATGGGAGCATTGAATTTTGGAACCTTGGAACCTCGTAACTCCTTATTAACGAATTATTTTGAAAGCACCAAGGGTTGTGTGGAGTAGGGATTTACAAAGGAAACCATTTTCAAACCCAAGGATCAAGGGACCCTTTCTCTCTCCTCAGATGGGACACATTGCATGAGTTGATTGGCCCTCAGGAGCTGATGGCAACAAATGACATTAGCATTACATGGTTGTATGGAGGACACATGCCAGTCAAATTCAACATTATTGAGGGGAATAATGGGTCAAATCCTAGTGACATGTGTCACAACTAAGGAGACACAATGTGTAGTTGATGGTAAGAGCATGATGTCACCTTGGAAGTATATTTTGGAGATTGAAGATTTCGTAACTTCTCTACAATTTATATTTGACAAAGTTCCAATACAAGGGAGCTTCCAACGATGTTGGAATTTGGTTGTGGAGCCCAACAGATGAAGGGCATAGAGCAAGAAAACAAGGAGATAAGACCCCAACAAGATCATTAATAGATTAACACCTAAGTGCTATGTCATTGATCATAATAGCAGTCCTATGGTGGAAAAAGAATAAGAGGCAAAGAAAAATGAGCTAAAGGCTAAGCTCAGAATTTCAAGATCTCATAATATCCTAGAACATAACACCTTAACAAAGTTACAAGATGTGGGGCTCTCAGGCTACATCATAAAGGTGTATGAACCATAAATGAGTTGGTACCTAAGAGTAAATGCACGCAGTAGAGTTGGTCATTGGAATAAATAATGGTTGTCAAGATCATTGAGTCAAGCGTGACTAGGACCAAGATATTCAAAGAAGAATGTTGGGCCTATCTTGAGTTGAAATAAAATACCTTTGATCTCTCATGCATGCTTCATTGAATTAAATGAAGAACAGAGCCTTAGGGACTAGAGGTTTGATCACAGTTTAGAGAAGCCATGTTGAAGTACATTTCAAGCTCTGTGAGCAATTAGTAAGCATCCAATAACCTCCTGGGAATGGCTTCTTTGACTTGTGCCTTAGTTAAATATCCCAATTCAAATTCAATATCATAGTCACTTGATTTAGCTATCAGTTAACATGTGTGATGTGGCCTATCACTGAGTTATAGTCAGTTAATTGGAGGTAGATGGCAATCAATGAGTTGTGGACTTGTTCATGGCTAAAATTATCTATCTGGTGGAGTTCAACTCTATTGTCTATTAGTTAACAGACCTCTAGTTATAGAGTAGAGATAGAATTGACTATAGCTAAGTTGTTGACTTTGTGTTAAATCAACTTACTCTTAGTTAACTATGGTGATTGCTATTTTTATCTCTAGTAAGTCATGCAATTCAAATTTCCTATTAAGAATGAATGAAGGCACAAATCATATTTATTACGGTATACAGTTTTTTGTGAGAAGAGCTTGAGAAGCAAGTAAAGAAATTATCTTGGGAATTGTGCAATAAAATAGGAGAAATTTTTGTTTTCTAGGGGTAGAATTGTGCTAGGAAATAGGAGCTCCTAGTAGGCCTTATTTACCTAAGTGTTGGGAAAGTCTTGTAGAGGGTTGATCAATATTGTAGGGAGCTTCATGCTTGAAGCATATTTTATGTAATAGATCAGATTGCTAAGTTTATTTAATACAAGAAGACTGTGTTTTTGCCAATTGGGTTGCCTAGATAAATTGTGTGTGCTATGTGTGATTATGTTTTTATTCATTGTTTTATTTGCACAAATTATTGGTAAAGAAATATTGTGTCTTTTGTTATCAGTTTGATCCCATTAGTAGTTGTAAGGTTTCAAGTATTTTCTACATCATACCATAAACTCTGAATCATACCCAAACCAAATACACAATAGATTCTTGCAATTCAACCATGTATCTACAACAATCCTATGCGTGATCCACCATCTTGCCAGATTTTATTTTAAAGAAACATCTAATGCTAGAAATCTTACATGCCTATGTTTTTTCTTCTCACATTTTTCACCAAATAACATAACAATAGTTAAAACATCATACCTAGGTTGTCCTTTCACTTCTATCCCAATCCAACATAATACATGAGTGATATGAACACAACTCTTGGTAGAGACATCTTGTAGGAAATTCTACCAATTCTCCAATCCTGCTTCAAAGTTGATCCAGAATTATACAGGAATGCAAAAAAATACATATACAAACATAACCAATAAGATGCAGCAGAAATAAAACTTCATTTCATTAATATCAAAGAACTGAAATATGCTTATATATAGAATGGAAATAAGCTAGTTCGAGTGATGGTAGCTTATCTCTGAGAAGCAATTTGGTGGCTACAAGCCTCTTAACAGTGTTAAAATGAGGCTCGATAGGTTTTTTTATCATTGAGAAACAATGAGAATCCCTAAACATCCAAAAACCTAATCCCAGGAGATGAAGCGCCAAATGCTTGTGGGCCCCGTTACGGTAAGTTGGAATGTCAACTTCCCAGGGTCATAACTTTGGCATACAATCTTCATTTGGCTATCATAATACCATGTTTCCAATATTTTGAAGAGGTGGAAAGAAAAGAAAGTTAACTAATTAGACACTTTTATGGTCTCTCTGTTTTCCCTCAAAATGATTCCAGAAGTTTACGACCTGAAAGAACTGCTAAAAATAGTAAGTTGTACTATAATTAAGGAAAATCAAAAGAAACAATGATGGGGGTCCAAGTGTTATAGGTGGGTGGCCACCAATATCCACCTGGATCAGTTCCCCCCCCCCCCCCCTGGAAGCAATGGTCCCCATTGTGTTGGGTGCCTCCATGGGATGGGGAAACGTTTATTGAACTTGGTCCCTAGTGAGCCACTTGGCTTGGTGTAGGAGTTGGCCAACTTTTACGACATAATAAAATTGGATCTTCTATTGGTGAGTGTTCATGATTTGTGTGTCATTGATTTGATCATTTGTAGCTTTTCCCATGGAGTCTAGGATTAGCTCTACTGGTGTGAGTTGTTCTACAATGTATGATGTGTCTAGTAATGGTGTAAAGTATGGCTGAAGGCAGTCCACATTAAACACCAGGTGTAGGCCAAGGAATGGGGGAATGCTAAGCTCAAAATCATTGTCTCCCACAACCTTAGTGATGCTGTAAGGCCCATATCAGAGTGGGTGAAGCTTGCAGTGGGCCCTAGCAAGACACTCCCTCTGTAACTGTAACCAAACTTTGTCGCCCACCTTGAACCCGTGTGGCACCCAATGCAAATCATGACACTACTTGTAATTAGAATTGGCTCTGTCCAATATGTCATGGTCCTACTAGCGTATTTGTTGAATGTGCTCAATGAAGTTTTTAGCCCTATTAGCCTCGTCTTGGACATGAGCCAAATATACTTGACTAGCCGCAAATGGTATGGCCACATCAATGGGACATAGTGGCTACAACCCCAAACCCACCTGAAAGGGTTTTTTCCTAGTTAAGTTATGGAAAGCTCTATTGTAAATGTGTTGGAAATAGGGGAGCATTTCATCACATGTGTGTGGACCCTTCGAGTTTTTCATCTGAAAAATGTGCACAATCATCATGTTGATGACCTCTATTTGGCCATTAGTTTGGGGTCGAAAGTTAGTGGACTTGGTGAGCTTGGTATCCAGCATCAACCAGAGGCTTGAAGAAAATGTACTCAGGAACTTGCTATCCTGATATGATATAATGGACGTGGGATCCCAAAGTGTACCCACACTCATTCAAAGAAGAGCCTAGTAGTGACTTCTGTTATGATACTTTTCTTGCAGGCCAATAGAATTTCCATCTTGGAGAATCTATAGATGACCATGAAAACATAGTCGTTGCCATGCTTAGTAGAAGGAAGGCCTGACATGTAATCCATGGAGATGGATTCCCAAGGTTGACTAGGAATAGGCAGAGAAGTATATAGGCCTTGATTCTTGATGGCCAGTTTGGAAATGGCACAGGCAGTGAAGGATCTGATGTACTTCCCAACAACCTGTCAAAGGTTTTTCTAAAAAAAAAAATTGCGACACTGCCATTATTTTCTCTACCCTGAAATGTTCAGCACCCTAACTTTAGTGCACCACCTAGATCACCTTGGATCACTCAGTTGAAGGAATAGAGAGGTGTCCTAGATGGGATAACAGTGCACCCCAGAAGTTAAAGTCAAGGACTTTCTCACCTTCCAGGAGCATTTGGTATGTGTTTATGAATTCTCGATTGCTCTTATAAAGATGCGACCACCCTGAAGTTTCGTGAACACAAGAGTCGAGCACAGTGGTCAGCACCATGACTGATGGTTAGTTGAGGTAGTTTGCAACATTATTGGTGTTTCCCTTCTTATACTTAATGTTCAAATGGAACTGTTATAGTTGTGTGTACCATTTTTTATGGTGATCATTCTGCAATTTTCCTTTTGCTTATATGAACTGCATGGGTTGGTTACCTGTGTGGATGACCATTTCCTTCCCCGTAATGTAATACTTCCATTGTCAAAAGGCCTACATAATGAGATACATCTCTCTGGCATATGTGGGATACCTTTGTACTATGCCTGAAAGTGCCTCACTATGATATGTGAGTGGATGCCCCTGTTGAGTAAGAATTGCACCAATAGCATAGTCGGAGGCAACCATATCAATCTCAAACGGTTGTTAAAGGTCTAGTAACGTGTGTAGTGGTGCAAAGCAGAGATGATGCTTCAAATCGACAACATCTAGACAAAAATATTTTTTCTTTCGCTCCACCCTTAGCGACTTGACTCAACGTCCAAATGATAAAAGAGAACCCCAACATAAACCTGTGGTAGAATTTGGCAATACCTAAAAAGTTGTGGAGATTTGTTAGAGTGGGTGGGCCTCGCCAATCCTAAATAACTTGTATCTTGGTTGGGTCCACACGGGCACCCCGCTCATCAATAATGTACCATATATATTGAACCTGGGTCATACCAAAAGTGCATTTTCCAAGATTGGCACACAATTTGTGTTGTCGCAGGGTTTGGAGGACTTGTCAAATATGATGGAGGTGCTCTTCCCAACTCTGGATGAATAGTAGGATGTCGTCGAATTACACTACCATGAATGAGTTTGTGAAGGGATGCAAGATCTTTTACATTAGCCTCATGAAGATTGCGAGGGAATTCATGAACCCGAAAGGCATGACCATCCATTTGAAAAGACCCTCCTTGGATTTGAAAGCATTCTTCCACACATCAAAGGGTTCAATTGCTACCAACTCTAACTAGACTTCAAGTCAACCTTGCGGAAACATTTGGCCCCCTTGACCTAGTCTAGAAGGTCATCAATCTTTGGGATTGGATACCTATTCCACGCAATGATCTTATTCAACACTTGATAATCAATACAAAGTCTTCAAATCCCATCCTTATTCTATACCAACACAATTAGTCTCCCACAGGGTAATGAACTTATCTTTATTATCCCTCTCTGAAAAGGCTCCTGAATCTACTTCCTAATCTTATCATTCTCCATAATAGTGTGTCGATAGATCATCCCATTGGGTAGCGATATCCTCAGGGTCAGATCAATGGATTGTTTGCCCTGACAGTGTAGGGCTACTCCTGTGGGTGAGGTGAATATATCCATGTACTCCTCCATGACCTTTTCCATCTGCTCCTGCTAAGTGGAGGAGCCTTATCTGGAGACTAAGAATGTGGCCACAACCTTCTTCTTTCCCTGAGGGTGAATCATAAGGAAGAAAAATTTCCCAGTCTCAGAAATTATCTTATTGTATTTTTTCACAGGGATGAAAGAGATGGTGGTAGGTGATGCTACCTCCAATATCCTATATAGCTTATTACCTAAAGAAATAATAACAATGTGAGGACTAGACTCATACACAGCATGACGCTTCCATAAGTATGGTTGGACTAATAATACATCACAAAATACCTCATGTATGGAGGGTTTGATGCTGTAGGGAAGACAACACTACTGGTTGACACAGAGATATCATCCTTGGTGAAGCCACCCTATGGTGTACGATTATGGTTGTGGTGTGGTCACTAAACCCATCCACTTCATGACCTTTGTTTAAATGAGGTTCTTTTAGCTTCCACTATCAACAATGACCTACAACGAAGAACCCTTCACCCACATCTATGAGTGGAAGATACGTCCCCATCCTCTGGATCTTCAAGCTTAATCTTCTGGAGCTTGTTGGTGGCAATGACTGGAAATGGGCTCTACATCAATAATTTTCTTACCTTTTCCATTCCTCTTGTCAGGTTCTCACTCATAACATGCACATGATTTGGAAACTTTTAGTTTGGCCACTAGTGACTACATGGCTCAACACTCACTTGTGTTGTGAGTGTGGATCCTATGGAACTCATGCCATTTCCATATGTCCTTCTCTGTATTCATGGCTTTGTTCTTTGCTTGCAGCCTCGATAGGTTGTCTTTGGTTTCCCCACCTTGGCTTTGTTCTTTGTTCTACAATTCGGGGTCACCTTTCTCTTGCTTCAGATTCACAAATCCAAAGTATCGCTTCTTCTATTTAAATTAATGCTCGATCTTGATAGTGTATTAGTAGGTGGTGCCAAGTGAGGAGATGTCCAGAAACTCCATCTCGTCCTGGATGTACTTTTGTAGACAGTCGCAGTACTTGAGTATAAATGTTTTTTGAGAATCCTTGATACCCAACCTTGTGTGAAGGGCATGAAAAATATTTATGAACTCCAACACCTCTCGGACCCTTCCTTGCCATAGTGTGGTCCACTTTATGTATTTATATTGATAGTGCCCAACAGGTTAATATCGTTCCTTGATGGTGTCTCAGAAAGAATTCCAAGTTGGCATGGTTAAAAATAATGATGATTCCCTCTTGTCTTTCAGTTCACAATAGGTTTCCCACCAGTCCTTGACATGCGGGGTGGATTTTAGGAGTGAAAAGGTAATATTTTCCCAATTTGAAAAGTCATGAACTGAAAAATATCCTTCCAACATATTTAATAATCTATCTACGATGTCTACATCTATCTAGCCTTCAATGAAGGGAATGTCAAAGTTGACTTGTACCTTATAGGCAGTGGTGCCTCCAAAGTGGATGTTGGATGAAGATGTGTTTCCTGTGGGTAGTCATCGAAGAATCTAGGTAAATTTATCCATCATCATGTTCCTCTATCACTCGAGGGATTCCTTGTGCAATATTTTGGAAGGATCTCCTCCTCCCTCATTTATTTTCTTCCACCATGGGAGGCCATCGGGGTTTGCGAGGCTCGTCTTGAAATGGTTCAACTAGTTTAAGCGCTAACTGCTTATACCCTGACCTCGTTGGGGACATGCTAAGAAAAATAGAGAAAGAGTAGACTGCTCTAATACCACTATTACAAACTTATATAGGAACATAATAGAATGCAAATACAAACATAAACACCAAGATGCAACAAAAATAAAACTTCATTTCATTAATATCAAATAACTACAATATGCTTACATACATAATGGAAATAAACTAGCTCGGGTGATGGTAGCTTATCTCTAGGAAGAGATGTGGTGGCTACATGCCTCTGAATTGTGTTACAATGAGGCTCAATGGCCTTTCTATCATCGAGAAATAATGAGAAACCATAAACATCCAAAAACCTAACCCTAGGAAATGAAGCACCAAAAGTTTGTGGGCCCTGCTAGAGTAAGTTGGAACGTCAACTTCCCACGGACATAAATTTGGCACACGATCTCTATTTGGCTATCATAATACCTTGTTTCGAATATCTCAAAGAAGTGGTGTTGGCTTGTATGGGCTTGACCCAGGTTCAAAGGAGATTTAGCCAAGCAAATATCAGTACTACTGGCCCTTTTGGCAACAGTCTGTGGAGCGCGAACTGAGGTCTCACCTAAAGTAGCATGGGAGGGTGCTAGAACTAGGTTTCCCCACCCTGGGGATGTCTAATGGGTTTCTGGAGGTTTGCGGTCTAACCCGTCGCTACGCACACTTGCTATTCCTTCACAACCTGTCGTGCTACTTTCACGCAACCCTATTCAGGGTGCAACCCATAGAATACCCAAGTTCCTTGCTATTTAGTTTGTTATTATCTAATTACTTAACTTGTTTAGGCAAGACTAAGGATTATTATAGCATATCCATCAATCATATCAGTGTGCACAATATATAAAACAATATAAAAATAAAGAAGCAATGTACAACAAATACACATAAATTACAATCAACTTCTCTTTATTAATCTTCAATCCTGATTACAGACTTGACACCACCCTATGCACTCAGCTACAGGGGTCCACGCACTCAGCTGCGGACTCTAATAAGCCTCTGCTCACTCAACTACAGAGCCTCTTCTTACTACTATGACCTAATACACTTAGAATCCTACTCTAATCTCGAACCATTCCTTCACGATTACTTATCATGTTTTCTCTCTTTACAACTTAGAGCCTCACTCTATTTATACAATCCCATGGTCCACGGACCATGGGTAGGCCAACATGACTTTACATTACATTACATTACTTTAGGGCAGATAACCCTATGACTTAACCTCTACTTCGTGCTCCGCACACACAATTTGCGGAGTCTTACAAAACCATTGACCAAAACTTTGGCTTTGAGGCCAAAAAAATGTTGTGGGGGGATTCCATGCCCACTAGACCCCCAACACAATCATCATAACTCATCTCGAGTCACTCTCCCGGTGTGACGATCTTGGCATGGAGCCCCTCCAACTGTTCCCATACTACCTGGAGGTCCGCTGTGCACTGTTCTGCAGTTTGTTGGACCTGCTGCATGCATTCCTATGATGCTTCTTTGTGAGGATCTGCTACCTACCTTAGCACATATATCTCCTCCATCTATGTGAGCTTTCTCTCAATCTCGACTATAATGGTGAAGGCCTCATAAATCCATGGCTACGCGCGTGCTTTGAGAAGTGACTCTTTCTGTCTTGCATCATCCACCTATTCCATTAGTTCCTTTGCTTGCTGCATCTTTGCCAGCCATTGGGTGAGGACGACTGTCTGCACAGTTCCCCTTACACTCTCATACTACTCCTACAATTTGCATGCCTCTATTTCTAGGTGTTCTATATTGGGGTCCTGCTACAAGGATGTGAGGACGTCGAAAGCTTGATCCAACATACCAATATAGTCCTGCACTGCCCGTCCAATTTCTTCCAGTCCTGTTTGAATCAGGCTAATGCATTGTTCTTTGACTTTCGGAGGAGTGGAAGGCTGCACCTTCAGCTGCAACTCATCAATCTAGAGGTTCAGCTCCAGTTGCACTCGTGTTGTTTCCTCGTGCGCGCTTTAGACTACATTTGCCAGACAATGGATCCACATCTCTATTGGTAGGTCTACAATGATGGATAATTCTGGAACATGACAGCACGCTTCATCCATTGTTTGCCTGATCTATTGATTCTGTGACACTAGCCTGTCATGATGTAGGGTGAGTTGTTCGATGTTGATCTTCTACTCACTCAATACCTAGATTGTGTGGCCTTCTTGGGCATGTAGCTCTACTTTTATGCCATCCTGCAGCTTGTAGAGTGTGTCTCGTAGAAGGGTAGCCAAATTTAGGCCAAGTCCCTTGATCTTGCCCACCGCATCTCTGTCATCCTCGCTCTCCACTATTAACACTCCTTCCGGTAGCACTATGGTGTTAGCCATCTTTCCACATAACAGATACTCTATCGTTGATGTACCTGCTGCACCGTAGATAGCTACTGCTCCTTCCTATGGGAGCTGCACCTAAAGTTCCTGAAATTGTGCCCTTAGGGCCCCCAACATAATCTGTTGCTCCATCATGGCTTCCTATAGAACTTCCCTAGTGACCTCGTGAACCATGTCGCTGATGTCCTAGAGGTCGCCTTCTTTCAGTGTAATCGGTTTGCTGTCTAGTTTGGATGCCTTGACCTTTTCTCGTGGACCTGATCTCTCCATGACGCGCGACCGTTTCAGCTAGGTGGATGTTATGCTCGGGTCTGCGCCTTCTGTGATGTCCTCTGCTCCTTGTCCTATAGAAAATTTTTGGCCCCCTACCTCCTGTGTCGTGGTGGCCCTTATTGCCTGCGCTGCTGCTATGTTTTCGGAGACCTTTCGCTAATCTGTGGTTGCTTTCACTACTTTGGGAGTAGCCCTTACCTCCGTGGCTGCTTGTTCATTGCACCTCTACTTGGCCAAATTTGTGACACACAACTTGGTTGCATCCTTTTGATTTTGTGCTATTGTTCTATCCTTCTTTGCCAAATCTGGGGCGTGCCACTTGGGAGGCCATTATTCACACTGAGAATATCACATCATCAATGGTGATGAAGGGAAGCTTGGTCCAGTTTTGCTCTAGATCTTTACGCTCCTTGATATACAAATTATGCATATCTTCCTTGAAGTCTGCAAAGCTCTGCAGACTATCGTACACTGTGGGGGACAAGTGTGGCCTCCTGTTGATCAGCATTTGGATGCTTGCCTCCATGAAAACCCAGAAGATCTTTGTTTCACAAATCCATGTGGCGTCCTTAGTAGTCCGGAGTGACATGTACTTTGCGGCTTCTGGTAAGTCTTGTTCAATATTAGGGAACTGGCTGTCCTCAGGCAGTTCCCCTATTACCAGTAAAATCGACTAGAGCAACCACACGTAGTGGAAGGTCTTTCCCTACACCTGGGCTTCTTTGTAGTTAGATAGGAATTGAACGCAGAGGAACTCGGCCCAGTTGAATTGGACCCCCTCCATGCATTGTTCTTCCAACGCAACTACTGGTGTTAATACCTTCTCTCTGTGGCATTATAACATTACCTTCCCGGCCAGGTGTTGGGTGGCTACACACACCCCTTTATCTTGAATGCTGCTGATTGCGTAACCCGTCTTTTTCTTTTCTAGTTTGTATTTCTTCTTCATGGCCTCTGTGAGCGCCAAATCTCTGCTTTTTTTGGCTATCTCCACGGGGTCCTTTCCCCTTACAGGGGAGCCGAGAAATCCTGTGGATAAGATCCGTCATGATGGGAATTGGCTCCTCGTGCCACAAGTACCCATCGTGTACCAGGCACAGTAGCTGCCTGATGACGAAAATTGTGATAGGCACATGGTGAAAGTGTGGAATCCATAGTGGCTGAAGTGGTATGGCCCTCTCCATGCCACGTAGCCATTTCTGCATCTCTAGTGTCATAACTTACCCCTCCATGCTCTGTTTCATGAGGTTCTCAATCTCTAAATGTGGGAACTTCTCACTATCCATGAGGTCCCAATATTCAAACTTCATTATGGGCATGTGCTCCAAGGTCGAGCCCTTAAACACAATTCCATCAGAGAGGAGCGGCATTTGGAGTGTGCTATTAGCGACATCCAAATCCTTTGGTATCTTAGCTTTCCCTTAATACAAAGGAACATACTCAGGAAATTTTGCTGCAACACGCACCAACTAGATGTCCTCTTGCATGTCTTCTGCTACTTCTATCTCATCTATGAGAGCCTGTAGGTCTTCCTCCTCATCATCTATCTCAATGGTGACAACCTTTCCCTCTTCTTCCATGGATAGTTTACCGAACCGCGGATTTTGTGGGGACATGCAAACCGGTCCCGCCACCTACTTATCTTTCTTGGGCCTCAACGTCTGAGGTGATTTTGGGCTTTCCAGTGCGACCCCAGTGTCTCCGAGAACGTCATGCACCATGGAGTTTTGCACGGCCTCGTCGGTGGTTTCTTCTACATAGCCCAAACCTCTCCTGGTAACCGTCATCCTGTTTGAGCTATTTGTGGTCATTTGCGAACTTTAGGGCTCAAATATCACTTTGCGCTTAACACTATGTACTCTACGTAATTGCTTAGCTTTCAAGTGACCAAGTGTTGTCTTGTGGTTATCTCATGGAGTTTTATAGCACCTTTTGAATTCAAATCTAACCGTCCCCTCTAATTCTGAGCCATCAATGCTTTCTTGGCGGAAGATTCCCTAAATCTAGCTCTCAATTTGTGTCTTAAATGCCCACCGCCCACTCCCTTTTGCCTTAAATTGGACATCTTGTCATGAACAGTGACACCAATGGTTAATTCCCAGCATACCCATTTGTCAGCGCAGCCCCCCGTGCGCGGGCGCGAACCTTGTGTCCTACTGATTTTGTATGCACGTCCCTCACATATAGCCCCCAAATAGACTCTTTTATACTCCTGCGCTCTCTTTCAACTGTCTAGAGCACTAAAACTATGCTCCCTATGGCTAGTCAGGTGGTCACACCACCTATGCAAGACTTCAACTCGCTTGCTAGCATAGTCCACGAAAACTTCTGAATTATCTACACGACCATCGGTACCGCACGTTCTGCTGTATGTAGCGCGCTCCCCTGGTTACTGTGTTTGGTGAGGTGCGGTTGTAGCCATGGCAGTAGAGTCATGAATTCTCGACAACACTCTTCTAATGTAGTGGTACAATCATCTGTATCTTGCCTTGTCCTACTTGGTTTGAGACATACCTGTGTGATCTCATTTTCCAGCCTCTTGATCTCAGCATCCTCCAAAAGGCTTTTCTTCCTCAATCGTACTCGCTCCTTTTTGAGTTCGTGAAATTTAAGGTTCCCTCGCCAGATGGCTTCCTAAATCCTTATATGTTTGTCCTCTTGTAGACATGTGATTTCTTCCTCCTTTCCATCGCGCACTGCCACCACTACAGGGTCCAGTCTGTAGAGATTTTTTTTTGTATTTTCTTCACTAATTATCATCTCCATTCTATTCTGTACCTATGGAATCGTCTCCACGTGTAGGGTTTTGCACATCGCCCTGTAGGCCCATCAAACCACTAGCACGTGCAGGTCCCAATCAGTCTGTTCCGCCTGGTCAACCATGTTTAGTACCCTACACACCTTATCAAATGCTTGAACATGGATGCTTGGTAGTGCGTGTTGCCTTTCCTACTACTGCAATTTGTTCCGATTCTCTATCCTAGGGCTAGTGTGCACTTGTACGGGCTTTACAGCATATGTTTGTACCCATCAAGAAAGATGGGCACGCAAGTTATTCCACCCCTATTGACTGACTTGCATTCGCAGCTGGGGTTTCCCAAAATGTCGACGCATCATCCTTCTGTATCTGCACCAATCCTCAAAATTTCCTTGATGTGTACCCCACCATCATGCGGGTGTTGTGCGCTAGTGCCCACTTAAGCACATCGAGCCACTACTGTTCTGGTACTGAGCTTTCAAAGTTGCTCAAAAATTCACCCACCGCTAGTAATCCATCATATGTTTGTAGCTCCCTTGTCTCTGTTGTCACGCAATGCAGTGATCTAACAATCATGTTGCAATTAAGTGTTGTTACTTCATGCAACCGATTCTGTCATTGCTCTATCTCTTCATTTGAATCCGAAGTGCAGGAGCTTTTTTTCTCCCATGAGATCCTTCCATCTGCAGTTGGATTCACCCAATCTTATTCTCATATAGTTATCTTGTAAATACAATCGAGTTCGTCATCACTATTGTCATCACGTACTGGTTTAGTGTATCGCGCTCCTTCAGCTGGATCTAACGGTACTACTATGCGTAGTGACTTTTTCTCAAAGATCATTTTTCACTTCTTCAGATTTATGACTTCGTTCATCTCGGTGGCCCAGTATATTCCTAGTAGCGCGGGATCGGGATTGTTGTCATCGACAATCTCTATCACTTCGAAATCTGGCTGTGCACTCGAACGTTCAATATCAACTGTTACCCCTTGTAATCTTCCCATGGGAAAAATATTCTATTGGTTCACCATTCATAACTAAATAAGGGACCATTGTAGCATGGGTCTGCCCATGCATTCCCATGTTTTCTTTCGTAGTACATTCATGTCTGAACCCATATCTAGGATTACCTAATCCATTTCATACTTACCAATCTGCGCAGTCAACCTCATTTCCCTTCCTGTGCACAATGCATTCTTTCCAAGCATCCGCACCACATGCAGTTCTCCTGACCCCGCGCACCTAGTGATAAGTTCCTGTAGTCCTTTAATCGCCTTGTTGTCGTGCAATAGTTTCATGCATGTCTCTAGAAAGGTAGTGAACATTGAAGGATCCGTCCCTAGTTCTAGTTGATCCTTACTACCTGAAGTGGAGGCCTCCATGAAGCTCTTCTTAGCTTCCATGAATGTCTCCTTCGTGCATTCTAAATCAAATTTGGGTTCCTTTGTAGGAGCCTTGTGAACCCATGCACTTTATTTTTCCTACTTCCCTTTATCATCTCCCATGGTCATCCCACTCCTAATAATCATGTTTACATTTGGGTTTTCTATGCGTGGCTTAGACCTCATCATCTATAAATTCTGGGTCGGAGGGGGTTGGAGTACCCCATTTTCGCACATCCTCGCTATCAATGAAGGGAAGTATTCTAACTCATGATCAAACTGAGTATAGTACCAACATGATATTCTTGTTGGGTTTGTACAATCGCAGGCATAGTGCCTTGGCCCTTCGCAATTGTAACAAATTATTTATCCACGACCCCTTCCTGGTCCCATTCCGCCTCGACCCCTACTATGCCCCTGAAATGTAGCTTACGCCATCCCTGCAGTTGGGTCAAGGGCTCACATTTTTTTCTGCACTTTGTAGGCAAGAGTTTGGTCCATCATTAGTTCATAGCTTCGGCAGGTACATTCATCATGGCCTACCGACCTTTAGAAATTACAAAACAATTACTGGGACGTCTGCGTATACTTCTCAACAGATGACAATTATCTGTGGTGTGTTTTCCTCCTATCTAGCAGACTACGCATGAGAATGTAGATGCCATGCTTGGCCCTGCCTGTGCCTCAGGTCTTACCAGCATTGCCCTCCTCTTGCCAAGTAGTTCACGAACACTGGACAGTGGTCCTTGTCATGCCCTCAGCCTTTGCATTTTATGCACCATACTTCCTTGCGCACCTCCGGCTGAGGTGTCCTATCCTGTTTCAAACTTTGCATTTCCAGACATAGATTTTGTACCTGCGTGTGGATTTGTTGGACTCCTAACCCAGGGTCTTGTATCGAGGCCTCATCCAATCTCATTGCCATCTCCAATGCTTCACCCTAGGTGAAAATCTTTTACTGTGATAGCACCATCCTTAAGTGTGGCATAAGGGAGGCAACAAACCAAGCACGATGTTGTGCATATTTTAACGTGATATTGGCTTCGCAGATCGTACTCTTTAGCCTTTGATCTAGATCCCAAGGGGGTCTCTCCCGAGAGCATCGTGATCTCTTTAAACCCAATGATTGATTGTGTTTCCGACTTTGGCCTGCAAAATTCCCTGTTTAGTGTGGCTTGGATCTCCACAACTCCTACGCTCAAGTGGTCATTAGAATGCTTGATATAACACATTAATGTGTGATCCTACAACGTGCTCACCAACATAGCCTTTTTAATATTATCGTCCACAAAGTCCTGTGCTTCCCATACTGCTCTTACCACGAACCAGAATTGGTCTGAATCTTCATTTCCTACTCCTTTGAACACTGGTAGTTTGATCGCACTCGCCATATTGAGTTGCGGTGGTGGAGGAGGTCGATTGGGTGGAGATGGAGGTGAGGGGAGTGAAACGGGTGACGGTGTGGGTGGACGTGGTAAATGTGGAATTATTTGTCTTGTCAAACTGACCGCACTTCAAGGAGAAACTTTCGCGAGCTCCCCCTCGCTTTCCCATGAGGGTGAAATTAAGGGTTTTCTTTCCTACTCTTCACTACTTCTGCTTCTGTAGATCTTCCACTTCGCGTAGTCACAAACATTAATTTATTCACATAACCCGCTTTTCACACAATAGAATCTTAATCCAAGTGTTCAAATATTTAATATACTTACCTCGCGGTCCCTTAAGAAAACTTCGCTCTGCCTCACTGTAGCTGACAGTCATATCTACCATGAACTCAATGGTAAATCCTCCTATTCATCAGTCGAGCCAATGGTCCATAGCCCATGCTATCATATCTTCTGATGCTTCTAGTCTGCACACTAATTTCGGAGTCCACACTAATGGTTTTGTTGATCCTACACCTCCCCTCACTATCTGCTCACTTCACAATCCACTCATATAGCTCAGACGGAAAGGAAGTAGAGAAAATTTTGTGGATTTCTATATACAAGTAGCACTCCAACCACTGTTCCATAGATACTCACGGATTTATGTTCTCCTGTGTCGCGAACTCGTGAATCTTCCTGTCCAACCAGTCTTCAATTTCTTTCTTCATTAGATTCCAGTGGCACGACATCAGACATCCTTTATGCAGATCCCGATCCCACCGATGGAACCATTTGTTGGCTTGTATGGGCCTAACCGAGTTTCAGAGGTGATTTAGCTAAGAAAATCCCAATACTACTAGCCCTTTCGGCAACAGTCTATGGAGTGCAGACTAAGGTCTCACCTGAAGTAGTATGGGAGGGTGCTAGAACTAGGTTTCCACACCCTGGGGGTGACTAATGGGTTACTTGAGGTTCGCGGTCTGACCAGTCGCTCTGCATACTTGCTATTCCTTCGTAACCCGTGGTGTTGCTCTTGCGCAACCCTATTTGGGGCGCAGCCTATACAATACCCAGGTTCCTTGCTATTTAGTCTATTATTATCTGATTACTTAACTTGTTTAGGCAAGTCTAAGTTTTATTACAGCATATCCGTCAATCATATCAGTGTGTACGATACATAAACCAATATAAACATAAAGAAGACAATTTACAACAAATACACAGAAATTAGAATCAACTTCTCTTTATTAATCTTCGATCCTGATTATAGACTTGACACCACCATGTGCACTCAGCTGCAGACTCTACTAGGCCTCTGCACACTCAGCTGTAGAGCCTTTTCCTACTACTACAACCCAATACACTTATAATCCTACTCTAAGCTCGAACCATTCCTTCACTAATCCTTTTCCTCTTTTCTGTCTTTACAACTTAGAGCCTTGCTCTATTTATACAATCCCATGGTCCGCAAACCATGGGTAGGCCGACATGACTTTACATTGCATTACATTACTTTAGGGCGGACAGCCCTATGACTTAACCTCTACTTCATGCTCCGCGCCCGCAATTTGCAGTCTTACAAAACCTTTGACCAAAACTTGGGCTTTGAGCCCCAAAACATGTTGTGGGGGGATTCCATGCCCATTAAGTGGAGATCTATAAAAGCACTTTTCCGATCTCTCAGTTTTCCCTAAAAACATGTTTTAGTCTCTCAAAATGATTCAAGAAGTTTAGGACGTGGAAAAGCTTCCAAAAATAGAAAGTTGCACTATGATTAAGGGAACTAAAAAGAAACAATGGTGGTGGTCCAAGTGGAATAGGTGAGTGGCCACCAATACCCAACCCAATCAAGAGTCCAATGAATAGGAACCAATACTATGGCACCTAATTACACCATCTAGAGTTAGACTAACATAATCCTCCCTCTTCATAGCTATATAATATATATTGTGAAATTCATGTGCATCTAGCTCCTCCTAAATAATCTCTACATATCTTTCTCCTTCTATTAGATCTAGAGGTGCACTCACTTCAACATTGCTAGAATGTCTGACAGTGATAGATATGGGTCAATATCATCAACTATCTCTATTACCTCAAAATTGGCTAGACTCTTGACCCCATAAATACCCACCTCCACACTTGATAGTCTACAATAGGGAATGTAAAGTATTGATTCACCAATCTTAGCTAGATAGGATACCATGTCAACTTAGGGCACCCCATCATCTCCAAGGTCTTCTTAGTAAATATATTAGTGTTAGATCCCACGTCAGGAATAACGTTATACATATTGTAATATTGTATTTGCGCAAAAACTACTAGATTCTGTACTTTTCCTTTTATTTTGCACAAATTTATTGAATATGTGTCCTAGGGTATCTATTTTTGCAACTTCTAACTCCTTGGTACAATTGTCAATCATTTTTTGAAGCTTCTACATGCAATCTTCAAAAATTCTTTAATCATCCCATCTCCAAACCACTACTCAGAACTTGAAGAGACCTTCCAAGACAATATATGACACGAAGGATAAGGCTCTAACACAAAACTTGATCAAGGACTTGACCTAGCCAATCCTAACCATCACAAACATTTCGTCAAACAAATTGTTTACATGTGATCTATAGATATGAGCATAGGGGTCTCATAATTTTCTTAGATTCATAAGTGTTGATGCCTTATCATATTAGCTGCATTATCATCTATTAGGTCACATATTCATTATTTATACATTTATCAACCAAAACATGATGAAAGGCATACATTATCACTATAATAAAACATGCTCATAACCAACAAATAACCAACATAAATAACAAGGATACAATAATCATAAATACCACATATGAACCAATACATTACACATGAAATACCAAGGAGAATAAACTCTTATTAGTGAATTCATAAGCCAACCAGTTTTGGGACTTCTGCGTACAACCCAACTATAAATTTTCTGAACCAAATATTTCTTTCGGCCAATCACCCCCGTGCCATATTCCAAACATAAATGTGGGACTCATAACAAAAATATACCATGGATTTTTGAGGCTAAACCACCTCATCCTCATCAATAGAACCAAGCTTTACAACAATCCCAACTAAATCACTAGGCCCAAACAATAAACATATAATACCAAACTTTACATCAATCCCCACCAGATCACTAGGCCTTGAACAAGCATGGATACCACTAGATTTATCCAGCTACATTGTGAGGCATTTTCTTGTCTCCTAGTCTCTAGGATTTACCACAATCCACACCAAATCAATAGGACCTAAACGAGACTCCATTATTTGGGCTTTACCATATATCC
The DNA here is from genome assembly GCA_000404065.3 of Pinus taeda. Lineage (NCBI taxonomy): Eukaryota > Viridiplantae > Streptophyta > Pinopsida > Pinales > Pinaceae > Pinus > Pinus taeda. The sequence continues at coordinate 24,490 of APFE030751231.1, read as the reverse complement.
CATCCTGGGATTCCTAGGCCCAATCGAGACTCCACCCTCCAAGCTTTACCATACATGCCATCGCTAGATTCCTAGGCTTGATGGAGAGAACCCACCTCTAGGATTTACCATATATCCCACAGTTTACTGGTTGAGGATTTCTAGGCCCATTGATGTAACAAAAAATATGTCTTTAACGCAATGCACAATCTCGTTTAGGGATCACTAGGCCATGTGTTGTTTCTTTCAAATATCCACCTCACTCAATTTTGAATCCATCCTAAAATCCTACTCAACCAAAGCATGAGAACCCCATGACACCATGGCTATTTGGAAATGGAAAGGCTAGAGTGAAGAATATTTTTGCAAATGGAAAAACCCATGCCAATGATAGCAAGAGAACCAATAACACACATGCACAATCATGCATTCCAAAACTAGCAAGGAAATCATACATGCAACTTGATACTTGCAAACAATCCCATTGTAGCCGCTAGATCCTGCTCTTCCTTTCTTGATCTTTGCTTTCCTTTACCTTCTTTGTGCTTTTTTATCCAAAGCTAAAGTGCTCCAACAAAAATCTATGTATCCAAGAGTGTGAGAGAGAGAGCTCCAAAATTGAAGTGACAAAAGTCGATGAACTGATCCTCAAAAGTCTTCTTATTAATGAAGCCTATATTTCTTCATTTTCCATTATTTTCCTTAACTTTCCTCCTCACATGCAACCTAAGACTCTTCACCTTCATTTTCTCCTATTTTACATTATTTTCATAAATATAATGCCAATTAATGCCTCTTGCCTTTCCAAAGCCTTTGCCAATGCCTTTGTTAATTTGTTTTAGCCATTATAACTGAAATGAACACCCACACTAGGATGTTTTGCCCAACATTCAACTTGGAATAAGTTTCCCATGACCTTGGTTATTATTTTTGCCTTTATTAACTTTATTACATGGAATTTTCACCAAGATTGTTACAAAACAATCCCCCTTGGGGGAACACCATCCTTGGTGTTCAACGACACCTACAACCAACAAGATTGCTGAAGACCAAACCATACTTCTCATGTAGATTTATAACATGGCTCGTTGCAACATTTACAATAACAATGACATATATACTCATGCACATTTGCTTCAACCAAGAAATAACCATACTATCTATGGATCTTTATAAATCTATCTCGATACCATATTTACAATGATATACACATGTACATATATGCACAATTTCTCTAACCATCAAAGAAAAGGATACGATGCCTGCATCTACAACAAGAGAATCAAGAGGCTTACACCTCCACCCTCAAAAGTACTACCAGGATTCACCTCCTTCCGAGGAAGTCCAAAATCCACTACCAAATTCAAAGTTGCATCCAATTTCTAGCACCATAATCTTGCACTATTGTATCCTCAATGAACATTTACAGACTGATTGTTTTAGGGCACACTCCCAATGTGCATTTGATTTCATCTAGAAATGATAATGAACAAAAAAATACATTCCCCCGTCTTCCCTTCTTTTCTACATAGTCCCTTGGGAATTCCGCTCACCCCCTTTCATGCAGTCACACACCTTCCAAGTTCCCCAACTTCCCTTTCCCTAGATGATCTATCCATTGGCAAGGTTTCCTTGCATCATAAGGTTAAACAACCAAGGCATATACCTACATCAAAACCATCATAATGGTCATGCCATGCTCATGGAAATCAATGGACATTATTGGGAAACATTGGCCCACAATGGCCTTGCCCATGAAGTGCTTTACCATCATATTATTTCATATTCCAATTCCTTGTCGTAACACTTCTAATGCTTACAGTTAGTTTCAACCACCCAACAAGGAATTTTCATGCTCTCACGTACCAAGCACATAGTTTCCATTAGATTCAAAGTATATTGAAATATATTAACGTCATACCTCATCACTAGCCTATCAATAAGGTACACCTACCACTCTGTTCACTTCCTATCACAAGAAGCCAAACCAACTCTTTGACCAAATCATCAAGTATAACCATATCATATCAGGTTAGCTTAAAACATAATCAACATAGATCAAAATTGTATGTCATATGAAATCATCATAAATCAAAATCATAGATCACATGATTAATTAAAAACAGAAATAAAATACCGATACTTATCCTTTAATCAATCCTTAGTTTCTACCTTTATCCTATGTCCTTTCTATATGCACACCATATGGGTTTCCACAACTGAAAAAAACCAAGTTCCCTTTTCTTATTTTCAACCATGTATGCATACAGGCACACACAACATAAAATGACATACAATACATGCACCTACACCTGACATACAACACATACATCGACACTCGGTGTACAACACAACACATACACCTACATCTAGTGTACAACACAACAAAATACATACACCTACACTGAGTGCACAATGCAGTACATACATATGCACATAGTACAACACAATGAATACACATGTCACAATACAACAATTACAAAATACACATAAAATGGTATGACATGTGCAAAACACAACACATACGATAAGCACACCATACCATATGTGCACAACACAACAATTATGACATACACAATACCACTTATACAATAGTATCACATGTACAACATGTACACAGTACCACTTTTACACAACACCACCTCCACAACACGTGCACAATATCATATGTCTGCGGTACCACTTGCACAACATGTACACAACGCCACAAGTACACCACACCACTTGGAAAACATGTACACAATACCACATGTATAGAACGCCACATGCACGACTTGTAGACAACACCACATGTACAACATGTACAAACAACCACATGCACACAACACCACATGTACAATCATGCACACAACACCTTATCTATAAAGCAACACATGTACTACATGCACACAATGCCATATATACATAGCACTGGCTATACAACATGTACATAACACCCTATGTACACAACACTACATATCAGACATGCACATAACACCATATGCAAATAACATTGCATATACAACATGCATACAACATTATATGTACAAAACACTACATATCCCTCAGCATATCCACTTTTCTAATGTATCCCTCAACATATCTTGTCCATAACATAGACATAATATAATCACAGAATATTAATTCATGTCCGCATGATATTGACCTCATAAATGTTTTGAGGCTACTCTTCCCATGTGATTCCTCATAATACCAAGAACCTCTTTCATGCCCTTCACCTGCACAAGCAATCATTCCTCCACAAAACTATCTGTGACAACCCTATCAAACAGTGACATAGATACATACATACATACATATATATAAACATCCACATAAAACAGTCATGATCTTGTTAGAGAAAGAAATACATACATACATATATACATATATATAGACATCATCATAATCATGATCACAACATAATTACCAAATATCATAAGTCTAGGTCAAGAGAATTCCCTTTATTTGTGGATAACATACATAACATTCAGAACAACAGTTCCCAACATAGCCAAGGAATTTGTCGCCACAAGCCTATTCACTTTACCTTACTTTATTGTAACCTTTCTTGTGACTGCTCTGCCACTGCCTATTTATCTTATTGGACCCAACCAGCTCAACCGACTATTATATTCTTTCCTTCAACTTCCCTTTAATTCGAGTATTTCATTACCTATCAATTTTCATTGATCTCTTCCCATACTCCATTAACTTTCCTCTTTCCCAATCAATTCCCAAGATACTCAAGACATAAAAGGCAATACCAAGACACAAACAATAAGAAAACCATGAAAATCAATAATAATACAACACCACAAACAAAGTGGCAAGGCCTTGCACCAGACATAAAAAAAGTTGCAAATCAAGCTCAACAAATCAAAAAAGACCAAAATCACAAGATTAAAAACAAACACCATCACTTAGTCCCCATGGTTCCCAGTGCTTCCAAAGGAAAGCTCAAGCCTAACTTTCTTCAAGATTTCATGGTAGTCTCTTTTCCATGCAATTCCCTCTATCATACTGCCATAAACACACAAATATCAGTGCATAAATAAATATAACAATATACCCATTATCTTACCTTGTTGTGCCAAGCATGTTTCCTTGTAACTGAACGCACATGTCATCCACATGTTCCAAAGATCAAGAAAACATATCTATCAATTTGAACTCAACCTTTACCAAGTCTAACAACCATGTCAGAATCAACAATTAACTCACATTCATCAGTCATAATACATAGTGCTACAACCATCTCCTACTTACACTCAAGTACATATCAGTTGTATCAACACATATGTGTTAGTACAAGAATCTTAACAAAAGATCATTTCTTTATGCAATATTGTAGACAAATATTCATAACATGAAATTAATCAAAAATTCAAACAAACTACAAACATACCATGTTAGATAAATCAACTAGACGACATAATAGACACCAAAAACTTAAACATCAAATATATGACATAAGAAAACTCACACCTTAATGTATCTCAGGGGAGGCTATCTTTTTTCCACAATCAATCTAGATTAGCACGATATACTTCACAAAACATCAACACAGACATAATTAAGGTCATGATATCCATAACAATAACTAGCATACATGTTCACATCAAAAGCTCATAAACAATTGTCATTCATGCATAACAATCACATATGCACAATCGGTCTAGATTAGTATGACATAATATCACAATATATTTATTGATACCTTAATTTCATAACCATAATCATCTACATAGGTAAATCCAAATTAGCACAAAACATGATAACATCAAGAACTTAACGCAATAACCATACACACCAAGTTAACTAACATATAACAACAACAAGTTAATATATAACATAACCATCAACAACATGTACCTAATCATCAAGTTAACTAACATATAACATCAACAAAAATGCATATAAAAACAATTTACTATCCTACATGTTTATCTAATACATGTGCATATGCACGCACTTAACTAGCATCTACCATGCATGTAACCACAACAACAATAGAATGGAAAGCATATAATTAACCCTCATGATTATAACAACCATTAAACACATACCTGCATGGGAAACACACAAACCGATATGACAAAATGCTCTTAGCATGAAGTCTAGTGTTGCAATCTCGCTATGATGATTTGCATCTCTTCCTCTATATCAGCTAACACATAAGCATCATAACATACCAATAGCATCATGATGACCTATTTGTATACAATGAACTCATGACACATGTCTAACCGACTATACATGCATAACCATAACCATGAAAATGCATGCATAACAACATATAAACATTTCCATGCATAGAAAATGCATATAAAAATGACATGCATTCATGACAAACATATCCTAGCAACAACATCACCAAGTTCTACATCACAACACAATTGTAACAATGGTCACTACCATTCATACATAATAAGCACATATACAACCTACATGCATGCATGATAAATACATTTCGCCCATTGAGTCCAAGTGTTAAACTTGGCTCTGATACCATTCTATAACACCCTCCTTCCACATTTACCCAAGCTAACCAATCCACCAGGGTAAACATGTGATGAAGAGTTACTATCATATTATTCAACTCCCTAAGTGTAGTTAAGGAAGTGGAACCGACAGACCAACAATTTACAGACCCCCCTTAGGTACTGCAAGGCCCCCAGGAGCTAATCCACCACTTCAGGTGCCCAACCCTTAAGTTAACCTAGTCTTTCAACGAATTAAACCCCTAGTCTCTCCCATCACATGGGCATGCATGAAACTGGGACCCTCTAGTCGTTCCCACAATGCATGCGAGCGAGAGACTACAATATTTTTTAGCCAATTCTATGTTAGAGACGACGATATCTAAGCCACTTTTTCAAGGCTGGTCTCCAACTCACTACCCCAAAACTTGATGAGACCTTCCAAGACAATAAATGACACCAAGACAAAGCATCTAACACAAAAATTGATCAAGGATTTGTTAGCATTATGATACAGGTGTTGTCCTTGATGGAAACTCACATAGATGACAGTTCACTATGCAACATGTTAACATCAAAGGATTACATATCTGACACCAAAGATTGAAGAAGGAGAGTGGTTTAATAACTATACACTGGTTCACTTTGTCAAAGTAGCATATACAAGCGAGTCCACAAAAAAAAAGGAGCGTATACATATACGTGCACTCTCACAAGAGGAAAAGCGCATACAAGTTGGAAAAACAAGGAAATTCAAGAGCAAATAATGCTAGGAGTCAATACCATGGTATTAGACCACAATATTGAGCGGAGTAACGACTCTTTGATCCCATCCAAGAATACCATGGGTACTAAGTGGTTTCGATCCGAGGTATTGACAAAGGATCTAAGTATATAAGGAGGAGAAGATCAAAGGGCTAGAGTTGTACAAGTATTGAATATCTTATGAAGAGTTAGATAAAATATGTAGGTTATGGGCTTTTGATGCTTTGCTTGATCTGAACTAAGGATGCACCTAAGTGGTTGGTGATGGATGATGGATCGGGATCATAAGGCCTGAAATGAATTATCATTATGTGGTTTTATCATGTCTAGTCTAGATCTGAATACTAACACATGTTTTATTCTATAAATGTTATGATCTGGGTATGACTGAATTTGGAATAGATGTGAAGTTTTAAGTTACTATTTGTAGATCTACACGCTGGTTTGGTTTGGTAAAAGCAGGTATACATGCTGGTTCAGCACATCGAAGTAGCCTATACATTATGAAATATGATTTTTGAAGTTGTAGTTGGTTCTGGTTGTTGATGCAAAGTTCTGGGTTCTGCTCTGTGTTCTGGTGACAGTGTTCTGAATATTCAAATTGATTGAAAGTGAGTTGCTTCAGTGATGATGGGTTTTTTTTGATTGGCTGCATTACAATGGTGATTGATTTTGAGCTTTACTGTTGCTGATGGGTCCAATATGAAAATTGGATGAAACGAGGCCTTCAGATTGTGGTGTTGTGTTCCAGGAGTATCAAGTCTGAAAATTTATGAAACGTGGACAAGAGAAGGTCCTAGCCTTCTATAGGCTGGCACCTACGTATTGGTAAACATATCAGCCTATACAAGAGCCAGGGGGTTGGAGCTCCCTTCTAGTAGCAACTACAAAACGAGTGAAGATTGGAGCCTTTTGTAGGTCAGTACCTACTTACTGGTAAACATATTAGCTAGTACAAGAGCCACGGGGTTGGAGCTCCCTTCCAGTAGCAGCTAGAAAATGAGTGAAGGTTGGAGCCTTCTATATCCTGACGCCTATGTACTAGTAAACATATTGGCTAGTATAAGAGCTAGGGGGTTGTAGCTCCCTTCTAGTAGAAGATGGAAAATGATAGAAGGTTGTAGCCTTCTGTAGGTAGGTTCCTACGTACTGCTATGAATCTTCACCAGTGAAAGATTGTAAACAGGTTTTTCTTATATTAAAAGAAGACAGAGACGGTAGCAGCAAGTTGTTTTTGTCACGTATTGGGTTTCCACCTTAAATATTGGTGTTCATGTCTATTCCTTATGTGTGATGGTTTGTTCTATTATTACTGCACATGGTTATTGTTTATATGGTTAATAAAGTACTGATGCACTGATGAAAGATTAACATATGATGAATTAACTGAATCATCAGGTCACTAGATATACGTTGGTTTGCTTAAAGATAGTTGCATGTACACGTGAGTTACCTTCATTGAAGTAGTGTATATAAATTTGAGTATGGAAAGAGAAAGTTATTGATTTGATAAATATTGATTCACCCCGCCTCTTAGTATTATTTCCAACAATTGGTATCAAAGCACGTCCTTTGGTAGAAGTTTGACCGCTTCAAGGAGATCCATAGAAACAATGGGAAAGAAGCTAAAGAAGAAAGCACCACAGAAGAAGAAGACATCCCAAAGGAATAGTGACAAGAGGAGAGACAATTAGCCATGAGGTGGAAGCAAGTATTCAGATTTAGAATCACCTTAGATTGAAAATGAACAAGCAAAAGAAGTAGTATGTACAAATTTTTGGTCTTCTAGTGATACTTTTCTTTGTTCATGCAATGTTGAAGATATTGAAAGTGATAATGAAATAAATATAGAGGCAGAAGTTAAAAGACTCACAGATAAAATTAGAGATCAATAAGATCTATTTAACAAAAGGGAGAGTGTCTTCAAAGAAGAAGTTACCAGATTAAAAGCTCAGTTGGAGGAAGGAAACAAAGTAATGAAGTAGTACAAAGAAGAGGAAGATCAATGTCAGAAGTTGCAGGATGAAGTGACATCATTAAGAAATGAAGTAAATTAAAAGAGTACAACAATCAAGAGAATTAAAGATATACCTAGTTATTATGAAAGTCTTGAAGATAAGATCATCTCTCTAAAAGAAGATCCTGAAAATGAAGAACTACCTCAAGCAGATGAAGAACAAGAAAATGAGATTCCCAAATTAAGGAAACAAGTGGAAGAAGGAAGAAAGGCTGAAGAGATCATGAAGAAGCAATATCTAGAAAAGGAAGAATAATATTAGGTTGAGGTAAATATCTTAAAAGGTAAATTAGAAGAAAGGATAAATTGTTACAATTTCAATATAGCACTAATATTTTGGATAATATTCTTAGTAGTCAAAGGTCTTGTACTATCAAAACTAGTCTTGGTTTTTATGGAACTATTGAATGTGAATCTAGCTCATAAGATGAGGCAGGGAACTCTAATGCAAATTCTTAAATGATCAACAAGGAGATAAGAGGTCAACAACCAAGGAAAGAAAGTCTTCAAAGAAAATCATTTACTCCTAAATATGGAAGTGATAGTCGGTTATTTCCTCTAATGAATAATGTTGAATGTTTTGTATGTCATAATTTTGGACATGTTGCAGCCAGATGCAGAAGTAGAATGATTCAAGTTGATACCTGTCACACAGAAATATCATCATCTTCCAGGTACTTTAAGGGATATTGTTTTTCTTGCAATATGTTTAGTCACAAAGCCATTGACTGTTATAAAGGGAATATGAAACATATAAGATGTTATGATTGTAACAAGTTTGGGCATATAGCAAAATAATGCAGGACCAAATTTCAGCCAACATACCAAAAGGAGAAAACATCATCACACTCCAAGGTATGGAAGAAGAAGGAAATACAACTAGAAAGATGTGTCATAGCACAGTATACAGACATAACAGACTCAGGGAGAGCTGAAAGTGTGAAACTTCAGTGTTCTAAATCTCATATGTAGTTATCATGAAGACAACTTGTGTATATACGCAAGTTCGAAGCTGTACAGTTGCGTATATGTTGGTATGAAGAAGTAGTAGTGGGGAAGACTCAGGAAAAGGGGTCTGATATGATTCAGTCAATTATCAATTATATTTTCTATTCTAATTGATGATGATTACAGTTTGTTGATGATATGTGGAAGTGCTTTTGGCCCTCATAAGTTGTTAATAACTTGATGAATAACTAGTTGATGATGATGCCTTGATGATTCTTAATGACAAATGATCATATCTGATAATGAATAGACAGAATAGGTTTAGGGGGATCATATGCTACTAATAATGCATTGTTGGAATTATACACGATGATACTTATACTGCTTGATGCACATAGTTGCTTTGATTCAGATGATTCTTTTGTTAATGGACATACACAGGTTGCTGACCTTGATGCTGTTGACAGATGCTTATGGTACAGATCATATATGGTGTATGATAGATGTTGATGACTATCATGGTCTTTTTTAGATCATTGGTCCTTGTTATAAATGTCATGTATATCATTTGATGTAAATGTCATGTCAAGACCTAATTTGTAACTCGACTATGCATGGAAAGGATGATGTAATAATTGCTATTTTAGTCATGTATAAACATTTGGTATATCCCCACTTGGTTGGGTGGATGAGTCAAATTTTGTGTATCCTCACTTAGTTGGGTGATTGATGTATGTATGAGTCATTGGTCTTAGGGAAGTCATACTCACTTAGTTGAGTTATAGATTCATGTTATTCTTTTGAAAAATATCTCTGCAGACTTTGCATGTACTTAGGGGGAGTAGGAACAACATAATGAATATGAAAGAGGGAGAATATCTTGGTCATCCCTTTTCCCTTGATGTCAAAGGGGGAGAGTATCTTGGTGTTGTGGTTTCCATCAAGTCCAAAGGGGGAGATTGTTGGCATTATGATACAGGTGTTGTCCTTGATTGCAACTCACATAGATGTCAGTTAACAGTGCAACAGGTTAACAACAAAGGATTACAGATCAGACTCCAAAGATTGAAGAAAGAGAGTGGTTTAAGAAGTATACGCTGGTTCGCTTTGTCAAAGTGATGTATACACACGGGTCCATAGAACAAAAAGAGCATATACATGTACACACCCTCTCACAAGAGGAAAAGCGCGTACAGGTTGGAAAAACAAGGAAATCCAAGAGAAAATAATACCATGGGTCAATAACATGGTATTAACCCACAATATCAAGTGGAGTAATGAATATTTGATCCCATCCAAGAATACCATAGATACTAAGTGGTTTTGGTTCGAAGTATTGAGAAATGATCTAAGTATATAAGGAGGAGAATATCAAAGGGCGAGAGGTGTGCAAGTATTGAATATCTCATGAAGAGTTAGATCAAATATGTAGGTTATGGGTTTCTGATGCTTTGTTTGATTTGAGCTAAGGATGCACCTAAGTGTTTGATTATGGATGATGGATAGGGATCATAAGGCCTGAAATGAATTATCATTATGTGGTTTGATCATGGATAGTCTAGATCTGAATACTAACACATTTTTTATTCTGTAAATGTTAAGATCTGGGTATGACTGAAGTCTGGAATAGTTGTGAAGATTGAAGTTAGTATTTTCACATCTATACGTTGGCTTGCTTTGGTAAAAGTGTGTATACAGGCTAGTTCGAAACATTGAAGTAGCGTAGACATTATGAGATATGATGTTTGAAGTTGCAGTTGGTTCTGGTTGTTGATGCAAAGTTCTAGGTTCTACTCTATGTTCTGGTCACTGTGTTCTGGTGATAATATTATGAATATTCAGATTGATTGGATGTGATTTTCTTTAGTGATGATGGGTTTTAAGTGATTGGTTGTATTATAGTGGTGATTGATTTTGACCTTCAATGTTGCTGATGGGTCCAGTATGAAAATTGGATGAAACGAGGTCTTTAGATTGTGGTGTTGTGTTCCAGGTGTATCCAGTTTGAAAATTTATGAAACGTGGTCCCTGGAGTAAGAAGAGAAGGTCATAGCCTTTTTTAGGCCGACACCTACATACTTATAAACATATCAGCCAATACAAGAGCTAGGGGGTTGGAGCTCCCTTCCAGTAGCAGCTAGAATACGAGTGAAGATTGGAGCCTTCTATAGGCCGGTGCCGACGTACTCGCAAACATATCGACCAGTACAAGAGCTAGGTGGTTGGAGCTCCCATCCAGTAGAAACTAGAAAACAAGTGAAGGTTGGAGCCTTCTGTAGGCTGGCGCCTATGTACTAGTAAACATATTGGATAATACAAGAGCTAGGGTGTTGTAGCTCCCTTCCAGTAGAAGCTCGAAAATGAGAGAAGGTTATAGCCTTCTAGAGGTAGGTTCCTGTGTAGTGATATGAGTTTGCACAAGTACAAGATTGTAAACATGTTTTTCTTATATTAAAAGAAGATAGAGATGACAGTAGCAGGTGGTTTTTGTCCCGCATTGGGTTTCCACCTTAAACCTTGGCGTGAATGTGTGTCATTTATGTTTGATGGTTTAGTCTGTTATTACCGCACATGATTACTGTTTATATGGTTAATAAAGTATGGATGCACTAATGAAAGATTAACATATGATGAATTAACTGAATCATAAGCTCACTGGATATACATTGGTTGCCTTAAAGACAGTTGAGTGTACACACGAGTTACCTTCATTAAAGTAGCATATATAAATTTGAGTATAGAAAGAAAAATTTATTGATTTGATAAATATTGATTCACCCCCCCAGTATTATTTCGAACAAGATTTGACCTAACCAAGCCTAACAATGATAAACACTTTGTCAAACTCATTGTGCACTTGTGATCTACATATCTAAGCATAGGGGTCTCATACTGATATGAGACTCGTAAGGAATCATTGATGCCTTATTAGGTCATATATTCATTTTTCATTCATTTATCAACCAAAACATGATGACAGCCATACATTATCACTGTCATAAAACATGCTCATAACTAGCATATAATCAACACAAATAACAAGGATACAACAACCATAAATACCACATATGAACCAATACATTTACAAATGAAATACCAAGGAGAAGGAACTCTTATTAATGAATGCATATGCCAACTAGGTTTGGGAATTCCACCGACCACACGACCATAGATTGGATGAACCAAATCTCTCTTTCAACCAATCATCCTTGTGCCATATTCCATGCATGAATGTGGGACTCATAAAAAAATCAACTAGGGATTCCTGAGGCTAAACCATCTCACTGTATTTATTAGAAACAAAATTTACCACAATACCCACCATATCATTAGGCTCAAACAATAAGAATACAATACAAAGATTTACCGCAAACCCAACTGGATCACTAGGCCATAAGCAAGCATGGATTCCACCAAATTTCTCCACCTACCCCATGAGGAATTTTCATGTCTGGTAGTCTCTAGGATTTACTGCAATCCACATTGGATCAATAGGACATAGTCAAGACTCTAGTCTCTAGGATTTACTGTCTATCCCATTCCAGGATTCTTAGGCCCAATCGAGACTCCGCCCTCTAAGCCTTACCATAGATCCCATCCCGGGATTCCTAGGCCTAATGGAGAGCACCCACCTGTAGGATTTTCTGTATATTCCGCCATTCAATTGTAAATGATTTCTATACCCATCAAGCTAACACAAAATATAGATTTGCTATAACCCACAGTCTAGTTCAGGGGTCAATATGCTATGTGTTCTTTCTTTCATAGATCTATCTCACTCAGTTCTGAATCCATCCGACAATCTAGCTCAAACAAAATATGAGAACCCCATCACACCATGGTTATCTAGAAATGGAAAGGATAGGCTAAAGAACACTTTCACACCTAGAAAATCCCATGCCAAAACTAGCAGGGAAATCATACATGTAACTCAATACTTGAAAAGAAACCCTCTCTAGCCACTACATCCTGCTCTTACTTGCTTGATCCTTGCTTTCCTTTGCCTTTTTTCAACTTCTTTATCCAATGCTAAAGTGCTCCAAGAAAAATCTAAGTGTCCAAAAGTGTGAGAGAGAGAGCTCCAAAATTGAACTGACAAAAGTCTATGAATTGATCCTCGAAAGCCTTTTTATTAATGAGGCCTCTATTTTCTTCATTTTCCTCCTCACATGCAACATGTGACTCTTCACCTTCATTTTCTCCTATTTTCCATTATTTTCATAAATAAAATGTGAATTAATGCCTATTTCCTTTCCAAATCCTTTTCCATTGCCTTTGCCAATTTACTTTATCAATAATAACTGAAATGAACACCCACACTAGGATTTTTTTCCCGATATTGAGATTGGAATAAGTGTCCCATGACCTTGGTTATTATTTTTCCTTTATTAACTTTATTACATGGAATTTTCATGAGGGTTGTTATATGATTGGTGTTATCTTGTTTAACAACACTTATTCTAGTATTGGATCCTCCATGAGTAACAACATTCACACATGATTGATCTTGGCATGGTTATGCAAGAAGCTTTTGAATGTTCTTCCCCTTCTTCTCCTAAATTTCACAAGCACTTGAGGATCATCTTCTATTGCATGATTCAAATCTCTACATTATGTCCACGTAAAACAAGGATTTGGATAATCTCTAGCGAGATTTCCAAGCTACTCACAATTGTAACAAATGTTTGGTCCTCCTCTCGATCCAATTTCTTTTTATCCTAAACCCAACCCCCTATGCCTTGTGTCCATCATACCTTAAACTTTACCCAAATGATAATACATGCATGACTCATTATAATTTTGTTCCATTCCATCCTATCCCTCTTTCACCTAGTAGGAATCCATGGTACGATCTATCATCAATTTCAAACATCGACAATGATGAATTTCATGACCAATGAACTTGAGAAAATAATATAATAAATTCCTTACATTTGTCTCATATTTCTACATCATAGGGAATGTTCTAGGTGTATCTCCACACACTTTGAAAATCTCACGCCATAATCCTCTACCTTGTTTTAGTAGATTGGTTGCACCAATTTTCATGTAATATATAATCAATAGGCATTCATTTCTATGGTTCCTCTCCTTTATGAAAATTGTGCACAAAAGTTTCGTGTGTTTTTCTTTCCACTTTGCTAATTCCTCTAGTAGAAGTATAATTGTGGCCATTTGTGACAATATTTGCAATATTCTGAAACTTTATCCTCCTATAGCTACTACTGTGGGAGATGATTTTAAATTTAATGCAATCTACAAAGCTTGATCTTTAGTTTGAATGTTCTATTGATTCAAAGGCACATGATCATGTGGCAACAATCCTGCAATGAACCACTCCTTATGTTACTCGTTAGGGATCTCAAATTCCATTTGACCTAACAATGATTTCAACCACTAATCATAGTCCCAAAAATATTCGTTTAGTTGTTGCTTTTTATCTTTCAACTATGTAATACACTGATAAGTAGACCCAGGCCTTCAAAATTCTTTCAACATTTCCCTTTTGATGTCTACCAAGGTTCCTAGTTGTCTAACGGGAGCATTGTTATTGTACTTTATATACCAAGTCAATGCTTGATCTCTAAGAGTAGTCTCCAAATGTATAATCTTGGTGGCATCATCTTGAATGTTATTGGAAGCCCACACTAGATCACACACAAAAAATTGTTTTCAGGAATGTTCATTCACAAAACCATGAAACACGAACATCTTTGAAGTTTATGCCAACTTATTTTATCTACCAATCCCTAATATTGGTCTACTATATATAGTTATTGTGAGCTGGGCTGCACCATGTGCAATATGCTTCAATGTAGGAATTTGTGGTCCACGCCTTCCTAGTTGGCTAAACTAGCTCCTACTACTATTATGAATATCTTCACTCTCTTTTCTAATTAAGATATGTAAGACTTTTCTTGGGGAACTTATCTCTATATCAATTGGTGTGCACAAGGTCGTGAGTTTGACACAGGGCATATTTTGAGCAAGATCGTCAGGATGAACATCTTCTTCTTCTCTTGGGATAGTCTGTGAAGGTCCATCATCCTCTCCTTTTGCATGCAATATGACTGGTTGCATAACGATCAACTTATACTCTTTGTGGACTTCCTTTCTCTCCACTACCTCTCTTTCTCCTATATCCTCTCCTTATCTTCTTTAGTAGAGTTTGATCCACTGTAAGTACCAACATATATATGTATCCTATATTAGCGCTACCTTGAAGCCTTCTTCCAATATGCAATATTTGACTCTCGAAATATGTCATACTTCTTATGTGACTATTTATCTTAGCTTCTATGGCATACATCCTCACAGTTTCACTCAGGGTTCTTCCATAGTTGCTTTGTCCTTTTCATCGTTCTACTCCTACATCCTGGCCATATTCCCTTAGATTAACTCACCCTTGCACACGAGGGGATTTGTTGTGCATGGTCCAGAACTCCATGTTCAAAAAACCTTTCTCACATAGCAGGATGTTAACAAAAGTAGCTAATGATCTAATTTATCTACCTCATGGTCCGTAAAAATTATCTCTTAGCAACATTATAAGAGACTATGGATTCAATTTAAAATTAAGTAATATACCCTCTAAGGAAAATTTCAATACAAAAGTTAGTTTCATGATAAAGAAAAATATCCACAAACTACAACCTCTAAATTAGCATAGGATTCCACATTCTAGACTCAACAGGTTGCCAATTCCTTTTTTGATAATTGAATATCTAGTTCCATTCTGCAAATAATCCCAAAAACTTGATGAAGATGATTTAATAAAATTTCATAATGGAGTGTTCAGTACAATATAACCTCCTTATAGACTAATTTCATCCTATCCCACCATCCTCATCACAACATCACAAAAATACAACATATAGCTAGTATTACTTAACCTATTGACCAATCAACACTAAAACCCAAAAACAACCTGCAACCAACCAACCTGAATCCATTCAACTTTTTCCTATGTATACATAATTACATAGACTTTAATACCATGGGAATTATTGCAAGCATAAACTATTGAAGGAATTATCATGGGAAGACACCATGTACTCACTAATCTAGACCAAAGCAACATAGGTTCAAAGATATATTCAACATTAACCATTCTAGATCCTTTTCTTTCATGTGCTACTCTGATTCTATGTGGTTCTCCTATTTACATAAATTTTGTGCCCTTCTTCAACTTTAACAAAACTATGTGATGCTCCTATCCCTTGTGTTTGCTCCATCTTTCTATGCACACTCTTGAAACGACCTCGAAATTTCCACATTTCTTATATCTTCCTCCTCAAAACTAGTCCCAACATATTTCTACGGTGGTGGACCTTTAGGCTCATGGAGCATACCCATTTATTATCATAAAAACTCTTCCATTTGTTTTCTAGATATCTCAATGCACCCCTCAAATTATGACTTGGATCTCATGGACTCTTCTACAAACTGATTTTCTCTTTAAAACAATACAGCATACTTCATTCAAGAACTTATCAACACTTTGGATTGGTTGGCACTTACCAATGAGATAGTTGACTTTCCCTTGTGTGCATTTACAATGAATAATTTTCCTTCCTTGATGGAGTGGTACTATTTTCCTCTCCACTTGAATATTGCATCATTTATGTACATATAGGGAATCCCAAATGTAAATCCACATACATAAAGTGTATATACATCCAACTCTACTTGATCAATAAAATTAGAATTAATATAAAATTTGATCTTACACTATTTTCTTACCTTTATCTTTTCCCCCTTGTTGACCCAAACCAATCAAAATGGAATGGGATATTAATAGGTATCCAATTCAGTTTATTGACTAGATTAGATGCTATAAGATTCACCTATGATTTTGAGCCATTAGAGAATCAATTTCCCTCTTCTTGACTTGTATCTTTATATGGAAGAGTTTGGCCACTTTCTTCTCTTATTGGTGCTAAATGCTAATCAAATTCACACTCTTTCACATTGACATACATATAATCTTCTCATTGATGCTTGAGCTGCTTTCCACATGATTATGCAATTTTTTGGCGATAACATTTTCTTCCTGGAATGTTTCTTTTCATTCTTCTAGTTGAGATGTGGATGAAACTTCCAACAACTCTCCTTGGTATGATGATTAATATTATAGGTGTTGCAATGTCTACTAGGATCTTTTTTCTAGTGTTCCTTCTACTTTTACCCACTTATTTGCCATTTCTTTTTGCCTATGATCTACAGGTACCATCCTTGTACATAAGCTTTATCCATAGTTATGGGTTTTAACAACATCAATTTGCTCCAAATATGATTCTGTAGACACCCTAGGTACTTGATAATTATGTATGGATTCTTTTGGGAGATATCTAATATTTTTTCCCTATTCCTAAATTTTGAGGTGTACTCTTGTACACCCTATCCTTGTCTATGCCTAAACTAATGGAACCATATCCACTATCCCTCTATATTCTTGATAGGGTAAAATGATTACTATATGAGATTTCTGAAATCCTCCAACCTAGTTAGTGAAGGACCCCCCTCTAGTCTTAGGGATTTTGTGTGGCTCTCCCACTATGTCAGGGCATGTCCCTCTACTCTGAAATATTTAAATGGAATCTTTATTTCTTCCTCAATATGGTGAATAATAAAATCAACCTATAACTGTTGCAACCAATGATTTAAAATAAAAATGTCAAGCTCATCTTGATATGGATTGATATCTACCTTCATTTCCATCTTCAATAGGTACAATGAATGGTTCATGACACTTGATCTAGGTTGTTCCATTTTAATTTCTTCCACAAGCTCCCTCTTTGGTTCATTTAGATTCCCCAACCTCCCATTTGATCTAACCTCTCCATAAAATCATCCATCTTCTCCAAAATATTTGATCTTGTTGGTTAACATTGAGACGAGGTGGCTTATATTATGGATTATATCTATGATTTGTACTTATAGTAATGGAAAATTCTCCTCTACTAGACCTTGATGGTTATTAATGGATTCATTAGCCAGGGTTGGTGTTTGGTGACATTCTTCTTAAAAAAAACTAGATCCCTTGCAACCACCCACAAAATACACAAGGAAACCGACAACGATACCAATATGATCTATAAACTATCATGAATACTCCATTAGTCAATTTGTCACAAAAGATATGATAAATTATACATAAAATCCAAAATCTCTACTGTGACACATATTTTTTCTTTAGATTTTTGGATTCATTAATTACTAGATTATGCTTATGCATGTAATAGATAAAATATGGGAAAAAAAATACTAGTGAACTAAAACTCAAACCATGAACACATTATATGATTTTGGAAATCCTTACAGGAGAAAACCCACTTGAAAGGTGATGCTACTATTCTCTTTGTTTCTCCAAATGGAAATATATGCCAAGTATAAAAGAATGAGACGTGTGACCTATATGATACTATAATACATGAAACCTCCATATTTTCTCTCTCTTTATCCACCCTCATATACTTTCATCATATATGAAACAAAATGCACTCAAATATAATAGAATCCCTTTCCCTCCTAGTGGCTTGGTTATAACACAGTTTGATGTCTACTAGTAGTTAAGTTTGACTCGTTCAACTCTTAAATATAGTTAGCATATCAACTCTTCTAGAGTCTTATTTATTGTGATCACATGGTTAGCCCCTTCTCCAGAAATAATGGGGGCTAGCATGGTGCCATCTAGAGTCATGGTTGTCAAAACAAAATGTTCAACTTCCAGGTGGCATAACTTTTGCATACATAGTCAAATTGAGGTGATTCTTGTGTCATTAAATGCGTTTGGAATAGTATTATGAGGTATAGTGCTTAAGTGGAAAATTTGTAACCCCAAAAAATGTGATTTAATGTCTCAATCATGTTTCAAAAGGTTTTAGACCCAAACTTGCGAAACTGGGACACCTAACAAGAATGGACCTGTTAGTTAATTCATCTAATTTTTCCAATTTGAAAGTATCATGATGGATGGAAAATAACATAATGATCCATTCTAGATCAAGGGACCTTTGTTAGAGAGAAATAAGAAGTGGGGTCTTCCATTTTTCTACCTACCCAACTAACTTCATCATATAAATATTGGAAATATGTTTATGCTCTCTCAAAATATGTCCAATGAGGAAGTGACATGTTTTTTGTGTTGAGAAACTTTGATTTGAAGATGAAACAAAGAATATTCTATCTCATCAAAGATTCAATTGTGTACCATGTGGGGAGCTTCCTTCGAGAGGAGGAAGGTAAAGAAGCCATAATGTTAGGGTGATGAGGAAGAGGAGGAAGGTAAATGGACAATGATGTTATCTAGATAGTTCAAAGACCAACATGACAAGTAGAGGAAGGGAAGATGAAGATCACTATAGAGAACCCCACATCCACCATAATATTTCCAAAATGAAACTATTCTTCATATTTTCTTCTACTTTAGGTAATATACTTAAACTTGATTATATAATGATGCTAAGAAGTGAGCACTATCACTTTCTCATGTAAAGTAGACTGAGCTTGACTAACAATTCGACTCCCTTTGTTTCTAGCATTGTGTGTCCAATGTAGATAACTACTATCTCATCGCATGGGACGACATATTAAATTACACATGAAGCAAAGGGCATGTTCCTATAAATTCATCGATTGATTTTTTATTTTGTTATCTCTCAAGTTTAGGTTTGTGGGAACATGGTAGGATTCAAACCTTCAGAGAGTTTCAAGCACCACTTAAATTCCTCTAAGAATTGAATCTAGCTTAAGACTCAAGGGATGGTTTCCCAATTAACTATATGTGAAAACAATGTGAGAGTCACCCATGACGATGGGAGAGTGAGGCTTCAAGGAGATTACTAACTTTAAACCCCGTAACAGGGCATATGTTTCTACTTGGTTATTAGATTCATGCCCCAAGCCCCACATGTCACATTAAGAATTAGCTTAAAATCAGTTCCAATTATGAATCTATCATTTGTGGAAAGGGATACAAATTTAAGCAAATATTTGCACACTTAGGAATTTGATCCGTGTTTACCCATGATAGTTAAAACATTTCAATATTACTTAACATGGAGTACGCCACTTTATATTAATAACAAATGTAAATTTTTAATTCAAAATTTATGATAAATTTAGACAAATCAAAATTTCAATTTTTGTTTTACATCTATATAGAATAAATATCTCTTATAACACAATAAATTCAAAATTAATATGAAATTACATTAATACCAAAATATATAAAAAATATATACATGTAAATACTATATTGATGTATCTTTTTCAAGATATAATTTCTTTATATTATCAATCATGCTGCAGCCATGAATTGTAGTGTATTTCATGTAGTTTGCAGGGTTTAATGTTAAAACCCCATAGGATGCGCCTTTATAATAATTGTCTCGACTACATTAACTATGTAGCTCCTCTTTGAATTTAGCCAATAGCAAGAATAGTTATATTTAAAATGGTAAAAAGTAAAAAAAACCTTGAATTATAGTGTCGTGTTGTTACAGCGTTTCATTTGATTGTTTGATTGTTTAGATTTTAGCCAATAGCAAGCATAGTTATATCTAAAATAGTAAGAGTTTAAAAAAAAAACCTTGAATTGTACTGTCCTGTTATCATAGCGTTTGATTCGATTGTTTAGGGAAACTATGGATAGTAAGCGAGGGTCCAACTTACTTCTGAGCAATTTGGATTAAAATATTGAAGTCATGCGTTCTTTGTCGGCAACATTATCAATGTCCAGCTTCAAAATTCAAGAGAAACCTGTGATTCAATGTTTTATGTGGGGACCCCTTAAATTAGGGTTGATAAGACGTGTTCTCAGTAACAGTAATTGCAAGCATAATCAATGTGATACCGTGCAGAATTTGGCTATCATTCCTCAAACTGAATCGTGATAGGTAGTGAGTGAAGCATCAAAAAGCCCGATACGCCACTATAACCCCTTTGCATTTATGACTAGAAACTCTCGTGTGCAGCAACCGGTTATTTGGATTATATAAGAGACGTTTTCCCAGTATTTTCAGGATACTGTGCAGTTTAAAGATGCTTACACAAATTTTTTGATGCCATTCGTTCAGGCAGTGGTGTTGTACCATGGCAGACAAATCTAATCATATGCGATAACATCATCCTGACTTGAATTAAGACGCTGCTGTCAGATCGGTATACTGTACTGAATATGGTACCCATTCAAATCATTCTATTACGGTGAAGAGGCTACTCCTAGATTTTTTTGTTGAATTCATAACCTCAAACAAACCTCACAACCCGCACTTGGAGGCTGGAGGTATTGCTAATTGTATAGCTTGATTTTGTTAGAAATTGTAATTATTTTTGCATGTGGTGTTGCTTAAATATAGGGATTCAGTTTACTGAGTGATTGAGTATTTAAATGTTCATAAAATTGTGTGGTCGCATGTGAATGTATGTCAAGATATTTTAAGCAAATTTTTAATTAGAAAATGATAAATATCTTTTCTAGTAAACTTTATCAATAAAAGAGCTGTTTTATGTGTGAATTCATGCTTTTTCTCCTTTGCAACTCCAACGAATTAGTATCCGAATTAATATCACAGAGCTGAGCTAGAAAATCTAAGAGCCAAAGATAGAAAACCTGCCTTCGCAGCGTGCAGAGCCATATCGGGTTAGCGATAAGTAACCAATAGAATCCAAGTTTTTATTTTCGGTGTTGCGTACGTGAATTATCAATATGCAGAATGGCCCGTGACACTGACAAGGTGCTATAGCCACCACCGTGAGCCACCGTTGGACCGCGGTCTATAAATTGTTTACACCGCCAAAGAGAGCGTGCAAAAGGAGAGCCGCTATAAGCCGTAGCCGAAGTCAAAACCGCGTCGTATCCGTAGCCTAAATCAAAACCGTGTGCGAAGGGAGAGGCGCCATAAGCAGTAGCGGTTAATCTAACCATGGGCAAGTTTGAAAACGACATTTTTTTGAGTTTCTTTTAAAGTCTTTAAAGTTGATTGAAAACTTGTTTTATAAGGTTCTAAAAGTCTATTCGAAACCTTTGAAGATTGTGGAGTTTTGAAAAAAGTGTTTTTGTTAAAAAAAAAATGCATTATGGTGGGCTTATTTCAAAACAGGGTGATTTAAAAAGACGAGCCTTGGTTATAGGATTGTGAAAGGTTTGAAGTAAAGATTTTTGTAAGTTTTTTTAGTTAAGAAAAAAAAAGAAAAAGACGAGCCTTGGTTATAGGATTGTGAAACGCTTGGAGTAAAAATATTTTTTCAAGTGTGTTTTATTAAAAAAAAAAAAAGCTAAAGGTTTATTACGAGAAAGGATTGTTAATTTTTATTATGAGGTAAAAGATGTGTTTGTTTTGATTTTTATTTAACAAGTAATGTGTAAAAGATGTGTTAGTTTTGATTTTTATTCAACAAGTAATGTGTAAAACAATTATATGGGAGGTAGCAAAAGCTACAACTTCCAAGGAAGTATAGAAGTTTCTGGAAGCACAGTTTGGTGGAAGGGAGAGCGACATGCAGCAGCACATTATGTCACAAGCAAAGAAGCGAGCGGATCTGAGAGTATATGAGCAAGACTTTGAGAGGAAAACAGAGCTTGGAAAACCCCATTCAAAAGTGGATGATGATTGTCAAGACCATAACATTGAATCCCATTATGCAAGCATCCATATGGATGAAGAATATGGAACAAAGATTGCAGAGAGAGAAGTTGAAGTCTCTGTTTGTGAAACAGATAAAGAGAAAATAGATGCTGAAAAACTCCACTGTAATGTGGATGATACAGATGATGGTGAATCCCATTGTGATGAGACATATGTGGATGACAACTGCAAAGTTATATGTGAACTAGTAAATCAAGCCGTAGGTGATGGATTTGGTGGAGTTGAAATTGACAATGAGCACATGCATGCTCAGATATTCCACCTAGTCTCCATGAACATTATGTTGATAATATGTGTGGTTTTTTTTTTTGAAACAAGGATTGATTGTGACAATATGGTAAGTGCAATGTTTGATGAAACATTGAAGGTTGAATTTGCCACTGTAGCACAAGGTGTGAAGCGGTTGAAATTTCTCATGAAGCAATATGTCATCTAGCAACAACTGATGATCAAGAACATCATAAAGTGTTTGAAGAGTTTTTTATGAGAATATCCACTAACAACATAACAATGGAAGACAACCTCCATGCAGTTGAAAAGAAGGCAGATGTAGAGCCGGAAGATCTCACTGAAGAGAGTCACTATTATGAACAAATATCTGGAGTCGCCATGGGTTCCCCACTCTCACCTATTGTCGCCAACCTATACATAGAGTACTTTGAAAGAAAAGCCCTTGACTCATACCCCTTGAAGCCAGCTTGGTGGAAAAGATTTGTTGATGACACCAACCTGAATTGGACTCATGGTAAGGTAGAACTGGAGAAGTTTTTCAATCATCTTAACTCTATATCTCCCAAAATCAAATTTACTATGGAGCTTGAAGAGAACGGTAAGTTCCCCTTTCTAGATGTTCTGATCAGTAGAAAAGAGGATGGTACTTTGGGACACCAGGTCTATAGAAAGAAAACTCACACTGATAGCTATCTTCATGCTGACTCTTACCATCATCTTTCCTAAAAATCTGGCGTCTTAAACACCCTAGCTGTGAGGGCTTTTAGGATTTCTGACCCTGATCACCTAAAAGAAGAGATTGAACACTTAACCTCTATCTTCAAAAACCTTGGATACAAGGAGTGGAGTATCAAGAAAGCTATAAGAAGAGCTGAGGATAAGGTCCTCTCTAAGTTTCCTCCTGAACACAAGAAAGAAAATCATGGAAAAGTTTACCTTCCATTCATCCAAGTGATTACAGATAAGATTGCAAAAATTTTAAGGAAGAATAACATAAACCTCAATTTACAACATGTGGAACTATATGGCAAATGATGAGGTCGGTTAAGGATAACATTGATCGTCAGCAACTCAAGGGTGTGTACAAGATTGATTGCTCTTGTGGCAAGAGTTATATTGGGGAAACAGGTCGGTCTCTAAAAATAAGACTAAAAGAACACGCGGTTGATATAAAGAATGAGAGATCCCGTACATCAGCCCTTGCAGAACACTTGTCCAAAACCAAACATCATGTGTGTTTGGAAGACGCTAAAGTAATTGCAAGAGAGGATAATTATCATAAAAGAAAAATCAGAGAGGCCATTGAAATTATGAAATTTCCTGAGAACCTCAACATGGACAATGGGAGTGAAATCAGTGAAAATTGGCTTCCCCTCATCAGACAAATAAACTCCTCCAGGCCTTTGGAAGCATAAGATCAAGGGTTTTCATATTAA
>APFE030751226.1:0-12848 GCA_000404065.3 Pinus taeda | reverse complement strand
TGTGTTTTCCTTGCTAGATTTGGCATGCATGGTATTGCATGTGGTTCTTCTGTTGTTATGGCATGGGTTTTTCCAGTTGTGATAGAGTTTTCAGCCTAGTGTTTCCATTTTCGGATAGCCATGATGTGATGGGGTTCTCATGTTTTGGTTGAGCTAGATTGATGGATGGATTCGAAGCTGAGTGAGGTGGATATCTGAATGATAGAAAACACGACCTAGTAACTCCTGATCCAAACTATGGGTTGCGGTAAAGCCAGATTTTGTGTTTTCTCGGTGGGCCTAGGAATCCTTTTCGGTGAATGACGGGATATACGGTAAAGTCAAGAGGTGGATTGCTCTCTGTTGGGCCTAGTAATCCTGGGTTGGGATATGTGGTAAAGCCTAGAGAGTGGGTTGGTTTATGGACTAGTGATCCGGTGTGGATTGCGATAAACCCTAAGAGATTAGGAGACAGGGAAATTCCTTATGGTGTAGGTGGAGAATTCTAGTGGCATCCATGCTTGTTTTGGCCTAATGATCTGGTGGAGATCATGGTAAAGCCTGTGATTACATGTTCATTATATTGGCCTAGTGATACAAAATGGATTATGGTAAAGCCTGGTTTCTATTGATGAGGTTGAGGTGGTTTAGCCTCGGGATGCCTTGGTTTTCTCTTTTGGGTTTGAGTCCCACATTCATGCTTAGAATATGGCACGAGGGTCAATGGTTGAAGAGAGTTTTGGCTCAGCCATTTTATGGTCTGGTGGAACATGGTAGTCCCATCCCGAGTTTGGATTTTTCATCATTAATATGAGGTTATTTCTGCTTGTATTTCTATGAGTATTATACTGGTTTATATGTGGATCACATGGTTATGATTTCCTTAGTATTTTTGTTGGTATTATGTTGGTTATGTATATGTTTTATGACACTGGCTATGTATGACTCTCATCATGTTTTTACTTGTAAATGAATGAACAATGTATCTATGACCTAATAGATGATAATGCAACAAATGATATAAGGGAACAATGCTTCTTAGCGATTCTCAGATAAGTATGAGACCCCTATGCTTAAATATGTTGTTTACACCTGTAAATTACATATATGTGATATGCTTGACGAAATGTCTATCATTACTAGTAGGGGTCCAGTTAAGGGCTTGTTCAAGTATTTGCATTTGCATCATCATTGACTTGTTATCTTTCTATTTTGAAGGTGCCATTCAATTTTGGGCAGTGACCTGGGCTCTAGGCCTGAAAAAGTGGCTCAAATCTTGGGGACATTGGCACAACACTAAGAAAAATAGTCCTTGGAGGTTGGCATACCTTTTCATGAGAGTGTCAAGAGCCTCCTAGATGCTGTTAGACCCATATCATGGGATCATCCAGGGGTTAAGTGGTCTAAAACCCTAATGGGACTCATGGGTTGGTTACCAAAAAGGTTGGGATGGTTCTTAGGAGTCTTGTTAATGACGTGGAAGGTTTGTATGATGTGTTTTTGTCGATTCCATTTCCTTAAGTTCACATAGGAAGTTGAATCCAATCGTAATAGCTTCCCGTCACATGTTTACCCTGGTTGGCTGGTTACTTAGGTAGATGTGGGACGAGGGTGTTACGGAGTGGTATCAAAACATGGTTCACCCCTCGAATTGGATGGGTAGTGTGTGTTGGTCACGCATTCATGTCGGTTGCATGTATGTTAACCATTCTTGTGATCTATATGCTTATGCATATGCATGGTGTTGGTCATGGTTGTAGTGATGTCGCCATGTGAATGAGGATGTTGTTGTTGTAAAGTGTGTCGTCATGAGTGTATGATTTGTTACATATTGTTTATGCTTGTGTACTATCAGTGTACATTGGTATGGTTGTGTTGTCATGCATGAGGTCATGGTACGAGTAGTTGATATGGTCATGCATTGATGACTGGACTCTAGCTAGACTGGTGCTTACATGGTTATGTGTTTATGTATTATATGTATATATGTTTTCATGATTATGTTATACATGTCGTACGTTGATTGGTTGTCCTTGCAGATGAGATATCCTCCCCGACTTTCGCTAAGGTATGTTGGTTTTTTGTGATTTGGTTTATAGCTGACATAATATGCCTTGGAGGAAAGAGATCAAAATGACTAGCAAGATTGTAGACCACAAAGACTCTCCCCATCAATCAAGTGAGCATCGTGGTGTTGGGAACTCCTATGATTTAGAAGGCACGTGAGAATTTTGAAGGAAAAATAAGGAGTTGTAAGGTGAACAATGGAAAAACCATGCAAACACAAGAGAAACAAGTAGAGGTTAATGTTGTACTTCTTCAAATTTTGTTAGAATTGCAACGACAAGGGCCACTTCAGATCAGCCATGGACATGAGGAAAAAACTAATGGGGCATATGGAAGTAGGTCTCATGGTGGTCATAGGCCGGATAAAGATGACACGGTTAGAGATGGTAGATTGTTGGATACTCTGGATAAGAGAGGTGATGGATACAAGTATTATTCTAGTTCTGGTTTTGACGTGCATCAGGGTTGTCATCGTTATCATCCTTACAGGAGGAGTGATAGGGGATACTTTCTAGGTGAGTTTAAGAAAGGAAATCCACCTACTTTTGATGGAGATGTGAAGAAGACAAAAGGTGTTGAGGCTTGGACATATGGACTGAAGAAGTTCTTTGAGTTGCATGAGTACATAGATAATATGAAGGCTAGAATAGCTATCTTCAGTATGAGAGGTAAAGCAGGCATTTGGTCGGAAGATGTGAAGCGGGTTAGAGACATTAGGACAAAAGACTTGAGTTCAAGAGGCTTTTCAAGAAGAAATACTTGTCAGAAAGGTACTACGAACAGTAAGGCCAAAGAATTCTATGAGCTAAAGATGAGATCAATGACAGATGAAGAGTAAAAGTTTAAGTTCCTGGAGCTATTAAGGTATGTACCATATATTAAATATGGGAAGGCTAAAGTTCAATGTTTTGTCAGTGGTTAGCCATTAGGATTGTCAGTGGTTAGCCATTAGAATTTAGAGATCAAATTGAGTATGATAAGCCTTGATCACTTGGGGAAGTTATTGTAAAATTGAAGCATTGTTATGAGTAATCAAAGCATAAGAATTAATCTTAGCAAGGATGGAAAGGAAAAGAAAAAGGTAAAGGTAAATGGCATTTGAAAAGAATAAGGCCTCAGAACGCAAAAGAGAAAGAAAATGTGGCACCACAAAAGGAGTTCAACGTAGCGAGTCGGGGATATGGATCACAACAACAACATAGAGGTGATGGTACTGGATGATTGGAGTGTTGGACATGCGGTAAGGATCACATTAAAATATATTTTCCACATAATCAGGGTGGTGGGCCTCATATATATAGTGCATAGGAGGCACAAACTGTTTGGGATGCTGGTTAGAGCGTTCCTTGTATATATGAAACATTGGATAACAAACAAGAAAATCATCAGACATCTATCATTGAGATGGATGGTACAATTTGTGATCAAGTTATTTATGTTTTG
Organism: Pinus taeda; assembly: GCA_000404065.3. Classification (NCBI taxonomy): domain Eukaryota; kingdom Viridiplantae; phylum Streptophyta; class Pinopsida; order Pinales; family Pinaceae; genus Pinus; species Pinus taeda. Next base: position 9,359 of record APFE030751226.1, on the reverse strand, counting down.
ATTGACCCTAGATCTAATTATATTTATGTTAGTCCTGACTTGGTGGCTTGGTGGATAAGTGTGGTTTGAATAAAGAAGTGCATGCATAATTTTGGTTAGTGCAGTTTGCTACATGTACAAAGAAGCGAGTTCATCATTAGTTAAGATCTTGTGCATTTGATTTGAATGATATGCCTATCACAACACATTTGAATGTATTACCATTGGGATCATAAAGTATGTTGTTGGGCATGGATTGGTTGTACCTTCATAGGACCAAGGTGGATTGTTATGACAAATTCATTGAGTCTGTGGATGAAAATGGGGAACCAAGGGTCTTACAAGGAAAGAAGAAAGTCACATCCGTTAGGATGGTGACAATTATGTAGGAAAACCATAGCCATAAGAAAAGGGTGTTTGTTATTCACAGTGCATATTTCTAGTGACAAAGGTAAGGAAGTTGAGGATGTAGATGTTTTGAGTAGGTACCTAGTTCCACAATAGTTTCAGGATGTGTTTCCAGAAGAGATTTCAGAGTTGCCACCTCATAGGGAAGTAGACTTTTCTATTGAGTTAGTTTCAAGGGAAACTCTAGCATCAAAGGCACCTTATAGGATGAGCACACTTGAGTTGGTAGAGTTGAATTTACAGTTGAAGGAAATGTTGTACATGGGATACATTAGACCAAGTGTATCACCTTGGGGCGCATCAATATTTTTTGTAAAGAAGAAGGATGGTAGTCTCAGATTGTGCATTCACTACAGATAGTTGAACAAAGTGATCATGAAGAACATGTATCCATTATCGAGGATTGATGACTTGTTTGATCAGTTGAAGGGAGCAACAATGTTCTTGAAGATTGATCTGAGATCTAGATACCACCAAGTACAAATCAAAGAGGAAGACATTTATAGGACAAGTTTTCAGACCAGGTATGGGCATTATGAGTTTGTTGTAGTTCCATTCAGTTTAAATAATGCTCCAACCACATTTATGTGCTTGATGAATAGTGTGTTGTGTTTGTATTTGGATAAGTTTGTTATTGTGTTCAATGATGACATATTGGTATATTCTAAAAATGAGGAAGAGCATGCTGAGCATTTAACAACAATGTTGAGGTTGTTGAGAGATCATCAGTTGTATGCTAAGCTCAACAATGTAGTTTATTTCAGACTGAGGTACACTACTTGGGATATGCTATTTCAAAGGAGGGCATAACAGTGGATCTAGAAAAGATAAGGGCCATCATGGAGTGGGTAGCTCATAGGATGTTGATAAGGTGAGATCTTTCATGGGATTGGCAGGTTATTACATGAGGTTCATTAGGAGTTTCTCATAGATTGCTTATCCTATTACATCATTACAAAGGCAAGGTAAGAAGTCTAAATGAACAAAGGAGTGTGAGGCCAGTTTTGAGCAGCTTAAGCAATTATTGACACATGCACTAGTGTTATAGATTTCAGATCTGGACAAAGAGTTTGTAGTATGTACAAATGCTTACAAGATAGGAATTGGTGGAGCCCTTATCCAGGAAGGACATGTGGTATGCTATGAGTGACGAAAAATAAACGAGATCAAGCGGAACTACCCAACACATGATCTTGAGTTAGCAGTAATCATACATGCATTAAAGATGTGGAGGCACTATCTTCTTGGTAGGAGGTTTGTGATGATTAGTGATCACATTGGGTTGAGGTATTTGTTTAACCAACTGAATTTGAATGCCTGATAAGCTAGATGGTTGGCCACAATCAGTGAGTTTGACTTCGATATCATGTATATCAAATGAAAGGAGAACATGGTTGCAGATGCTCTTAGCAAATGAATACAAGTAAATCATATAGTAGCTATGAGTTCCTATGGGATTGATTTACAAGCCAAGATCTTCTAGGCAGCTCAATAGGATGTCAGGTATATGGAGATTGTGCATAGGTTGCAGCAGAGTACATGTACAAGTACAGTTGCAAGTAGTAGTACATGTACATGTACAGGTGCACAGGATGTGGACTATCGTCTTACATCAGATGGATTGGTTAGATTTAAGGAAAGGATATATGTGTCAGATAACAGTGAGCTCAAGAATGATCTTGAGGGAGTTTCATAGAAAATCATATTCAAGTCACTCGGGCTACCAGAAAACATTGATCGCAATGAAGAAATTTTATTACTGGTCGAATTTGAATAAGGGTGTAGTATGGTTTGTGGCTAGGTGTTTAGATTGTCAGCGTGTGAAGGCATATTGTAAGCATCCAGGTCGACTGCTACAGTCGATTTCAATTCCAGAATGGAAATGGGAGGTCATTTCCATGGAATTTATCATAGGTTTGCCGAGGACAGTGAGACAACATGATTCCATCATGGTTGTTTTGGAGAGCTTGACAAAGGTTGCGCACTTCATTCCAATGAAGTCTACATTCTCAACTAGTGATGTAGCACATGTATTCATGAGATACATTGTGAGATTGCATGGTGTTCCAAAGAATATTGTGTTAGACATGGATGAAAAGTTCACTTCAAAGTTTTGGAAGGAGTTATTTGTAGGTTTGGGCACAACGTTGGCCTTCAATACAACTTATCATCCACAGACAGATGGACAAACTGAGAAGGTCAACAGGATATTGGAGGACATGTTGAGGATGTACGTGATGCATCAACAACGAAAGTGAGAAGAGTATATTCCACTGGTAGAGTTTTCTTACAACAATGGATATCAAGAATCTTTGAAGATGATTTTGTTTGAGGCATTGTATGGGTGGAGTTGTAATACTCACATCAATTGGAGTGATCCAGTTAACAAGGTGTTGATTGGACCGGACATGTTGGTGGACATGGAACAAGAAATGCATGTTATAAAGAAGAATATAAAGGTAGCACATGATAGGCAAAAGAGCTATGTAAATCAAAATAGGTTGTTCAACGAGTTCTAGGTTTGGGAACAAGTGTACTTGCACATCAAACCAAAGAAGAGATCCTTACATATTGGATCATGTGCCAAGGTGTTTATGATCTGGAACCGAGCAATCGATTAGGTTAGAGTGAAGTGGAACTTTGGGCCCAATGAAGCTACATGGGTGATGGTGAATTAGATGCGGGTTATGTATCATTCATTGTTTGTTGGTTGAGGCAAAGCTATTTTGGTATGGTGTTTTAGTATATGTCTTTGGTATATGTATTCGGTATTTGTTTGGTGATGTGTTGGTATATGTACATATGTATATGGATGTAAATAATTCCATGATCTATGTTATAAAGCTCCAATAAGAGGTATGGTTGTCATGTCATTATAATTGTCATGTTGGTTTGCTTCTCAATAGGTTGATCATTGTAAATACTACATCGAGTTGTGTTATACAACTCCATAGGAAGTATGTTTTATTTTCAGTGGTTTTGCTAAGGTATATGTGTGGTTGAACACCGAGGATGGTGTACCCCAAGGGGGAGGGTTCATTAACAACCCTGGTGAAAATTCCATGTAATAAAAGTTAATAAAGGCAAAAATAATAACCAAGGTTGATGGGACACTTATTCCAAGCTGAATGTTGGGCAAAATATCCTAGTGTGGGTGTTCATTTGGTTAATTATGGCTAAGGAAATTGGCAAAGACAATGGCTAAGACTTTGGAAAGGAAAAATGACATTTTTAGCATATTTATTTACGAAAATAATGGATATTAGGAGAAAAGTAAGGAAAGGTCACATGTTGCATGTGAGGAGGAAATTGAAGGGAAATGATGGAAAATGAAGAAAACAAAGGCCTAATTGATAAAAATGCTTATGAGGATCAGTTGATACCTTTTGTTAGTTCAGTTTTGGAGCTCTCTCATTATTCTCTCTCTCTCTCAGTCTTGGACACTTAGAGTTTTCTTGGAGCACTTTAGCATTGGATCAAGAAAGGAAAAGAAGGGAAGAGGAAGGAAGGAGCAAGCAAGGAAGAGCAATATCAAGCAGCTACAATGATATTCTTTGCAAGCATTGATTTTCATATTGCCTGATGGATTCAAAGTTGAGTGAGGTGGATCTCCAAATGATAGAACACATGGCCTAGTAACCCCTGAACCAGACTATGGGTTGCAGTAAAGTCACATTTTGTGTTGCCTCGGTGGGCCGAGGAATCCTTGTAGGTGAATGACAGGATATATCGTAAATCCAAAAGGTGGATTTCTCTCCGTTGGGCATAGTAATCCCGGGTTAGGATATGCGGTAAATCCTGGAGAGTGGGTCTTGGTTTAGGGCCTAGTGATCTGGTGTGGATTGCGGTAATGCTTGAGAGACTAGGAGTTAGGGAAATTCATCATGTTGTAGGTGGAGAAATTTGGTGGCATCCATGTTTTTTTTGGCCTAATGATGTGGTGGAGATCATGGTAAAGCCTGCTATTACATGTTAATTGTATTGGCCTAGTGATCTAGGATGGATTACGGTAAATCCTGGTTTCTATTGATGAGGATGAGGTGGTTTAGCCTTGGGATGCCCTGGTTGGCTCTTTTGGGTTTGAGTCCCACATTCATGCTTAGAATATGGCACGGGGGTCAATGGTTGAAGAGATATTTGGCTCATCCATTCTATGGTCGGGTGGAATGTGGTAGTCCCATCCCAGGTTTGGATTTTGCATCATCAATATGAGGTTATTTCTCCTTGTATTTCTACGATTATTATACTAGTTTATATGTGGATCATATGGTTGTGATTTCCTAGGTATTTATGTTGCTATTATGTTGGTTATGTATATGTTTTATGATAGTGGCTATGTATGGCTCTCATCGTGTTTTTAATTGTAAATTAATGAACAATGTATCTATGACCTAATAGATGATATTGCAAAAAATGATATAAGGGAACAATTCTTCTTAGCGATTCTAAGATAAGTATGAGACCCTTATACTTAAATTTGTTGTTTACACATGTAGATTACATATTTGTGATATGTTTGACGAAATGCATATCATGGTTAGTAGGGGTCTAGTTAAGGGCTTGTTCAATTATTTGCATTTCTATCATCATTTCCTTGTTATATTTTTGTTTTGAACATGTCATTCAATTTTTGGCAGTGACCTGGGCTCTAGGCCTGAAAAAGTGGCTCAAATCCCGGGGACGCTTGCATAACATTGAGAAAAATAGTCGCTAGACGCTAGCATGCCTTGCCATGAGAGTTTCTAGATGCTCTTGGACATTGTTAGGCCCATATCATCGGAGCGCCTGTGGTTCAAGTGGTCTAAAACCTCAGTTGGACCCAGGGGCTGGTTACGAACAAGTTTGGGATGGTTCTTAGGAGTCATGTTGATGATGTGGAAGGTTTGTATGATGTGTTTCCATCGATTCCATTTCCTTAAGGTCGCCTAGGAGGTTGAATCCAATCATAGTAACCTCTTGTCACATGCTTACCTCGGTTAGCCGGTTATTTGGGTAGATACATGGATGCCCTACCACATCCTCAAAGAGTCTCAAAATCAATATCATATGCTTACCCAATCCTCCATTCTTTTTGCGTAACATGAAGACAAGAATGGTGTGTCTATATCTCCCACTTAACTAGGGAGGATATACTCATTCCTATAAAAGGAATATACTCAACCAGGGAATTGCCCAAGCTCCCTCTCAACTAGAGACTTGGAATATTGTGTTAGTATAATTCTAGATAGATTCTCCTCGATGATATGTTTATGTTGATATATGGTACGCCTAGTGGTTCCCTCTGGTTTGAGAGAAAATTGAGTTTGAAATTGAAGACCCAGTTTTGTGGGCTAAAACCCCAGGGGGTAGTGTCATGACACCTCCTACTACGGTTGTCAATATATGACATTGTTTATCACCATAATATCACCACATATAGGTTACATAACTTCAAGGACAAAAGACAATAAATCAATCATTGACTTCAAGAACCTATGTGTCACATACAAAACACACCAATAAAGGATTAGTGTACAAAATCCTTATTATTTAAACAAACAAATAAATAATGATTACTAAATTAAACGTGATGAGCCACGGTGGATGGCTCAAAATGTCGATACAAAAAATCATGGATGTGAGAACTCCGGAAGAAAACTACACACAAATGATTACTAAATTAAATTAAATTTATTAATAACAAAAAGTGTTTAAAACATCCTAAAAGATGCACCTCTAATAAAGTCGATGTCATCCTTTCTTAGGGCTTGATATAACCATTTAATAATGTTTCATTGTTTTTAATGAGGCCCTTCAACAAAACACTGAAACATAAGTTAACATCTAACTCTCCATTATAACCGTTTACTTAGGGCTTAAGGTGATATATTATTTAGTTAATTAATTAATTTTTAAATGATATTTTAACTCTAACGTCTACCTCAATAATGCCCCCTAATGTTCATCCACTATCTACGCCTCTTCTCATGTGTATGCACAAAAAAGAAAATTTGAAGAGGCTAGTTTTGAAATAATTTCGGCTATCCTTGGCCTATCATCACAAAACATATTTAGGGATAGCGTTTGATTTTTAAAAGTTTTAAAGGTTTGATATATTGTAGGACTTCAAGTGCAGGATTCGAGTTCAAGAAGGATCAAGTTCTAGGACATATTTCGATCAATATTTTCTTGGGACTTAAGGTTCGTTAAAGTATTTTATCGTAGGTCCATACCTGAGGAAGAGCCATTCTATTTTTGTAGCAATATTCTCTTCCAAGAGTTGCAAATTCATACATGTGTTTTAAGGATTATGTTGCAGACTAATGACTCTATGTATCTTCCTAGTTTCATCACAACTAAGTAAACTATTTTATATAGCTCTCAACCCTAAATTATGGTACCCTTTCAGAATCATCGAAGGTCATTAGACAACTAAAAAAAGGTTTGAAGATTGCTACAAGACTGCAAATAAAAGTCTTGGTCCACCTTTTAAGGAATAACATTGAGAAGTCTGTTTAGAACATTATAACAAGACTGAAATTGAAGTGTCAGACAGGACTATTGGATTATTAAAGTGTTTCAAGCCTTCAAATGGACTGTGTTTTGAAGTACCTCTTGATGTTAAATTCCCCCAAACTATAATTATCTTCTTTGATAAGGTTTTGATTACATGGTTAGGTTTATATCTAAATATATTAAGGTTTGCTTTTAAGTATTGAAGGGTTGTCTACTAAGCGTGATTAGGGTCTACATAAAATGTGTAATTAAAGGTTATTAGAACTCTTGTATAGTTTTCACAGTTTGTTTTAAGGTCTAGGTAAAATTGAAAGCATTCATTAGGTCTATCCTAGTCAACATTTTGTACAATACTAGATTATTGATAATAATTGAACAAGCCAAGAACAAAACAACAATAAGTAATTCACAAGCACAATTTAGGTACGTTTTGAATCATTCAATTTTGTACATTCATTAGTTTATACTTACACTTGTTTTGCAGGAAAAGGTAAGTGATGGGTACATTGTTTTGCTTTGGGATTGGGTTTCATTTGGGAAATTTTCATGCAGGTAGAAGAAGATTACGGGACAACACCAAGAAAGAATTCAAGAGTCTGAAGTGTCAAATCAATATCTTTTAAAGGAAGCATTGCAAAGGGACATTCTTTGAAGACATAACAACCATCATCAACTAGTATCCATATATTGTGAAGCATTGTCAAAGTCAAAATTCAAATCATTGTAACTAGGGGCATTATCTCTGGTACGAGAGCCCATTTTGTAAAAGAGTCAAATTGCCTAGAGTTGTAAAGGTGTTATATGGGAGAGTCTATTATATTGTCAAGTTTGTCAGGATAAGGGTAGGTCCTAGTATTATCTATCATCTATTGAAAATCATTGTAATGTGCATCATTGTCCCTTGTACGAGAGTCCACATCTTTTATCTATTTTTATCTTTATAGGGTGGTAGGGTGGTGCTAGGGCAAATTGTGGCTTGCTAGGGTGTTGGGGCATCCTTTCAGCTAACTACTGATAAACCTAAGGGGTTGGGGCATCCTTCCAGAGAATAATGTTTTTCTAGAATTCTAGGAAGTTGTAACTTTCATTTCAGTTCGGGTTGAAGATTAAATAATTTATTAAAAAAGCATTCGATGGTTTTTGATCCGAAGGGAGTTTTCCACCTAAAAAATCTTGTGCCTACTATCTCTATATTCTACATTGTTTTATACTTCTTTTATTGAATAATAATAATAACTAAAGATTAAATAATTCTTTGAAAATATTTAATAAAGTGCTAGTTGCTAGGAAATACTGATTCACCCCCCAAGTATTTACAACAATTGGTATCAGGGATTGGTTCCTTTAGTAGAAATTTAACAACTGGAAGGAGATCATGGAGTACACCAAGAATAGAGTTCCTCTATTTAATGGAGATAACTATGCACTATGGAGCAGAAGGATGCAGGTTCGTTTACTTGCGCAAGGATATGAAGTTTGGGAAATAGTGGAACAGGGCTATAAAGTAACAATAGATGAACAAGGTAAGAAAAATGTTGTAAACGATGATAAAGCAAAGGATCTTATATAAGTGGACTCACTCAATCTATCTATGTTAAGGTATTGGCTTGTAAAATAGCTAAGGGGCTTTGGGACAAGCTCTGAAATATATATGCATGAGACTTGAAAGTCAAGGAAGCAAAACTTCAAATTTACAGAGCTCAATTTGAAAAATTAAGGATGAAAGAAGATGGGAACATTGCAACTTACTTTCTACATGTTTCTGAAATAACAAATGTCTTGGAAGGATTAGGAGAACCAGTTGATAAAAATGTCATTGTTCGGAAAGTCCTCAGAACTCTTCCATCCAGATTTAATCCTAAGGTTTCGATCTTAGAAGATAGATCAAATTTAACCAACTTTACTATGGACGAACTAAATGGGATACTGAAAACTTATGAAATGAGGATTAAAGAAGAAGATGGTTCATCTAATATAGAAACAACATTCAGAACATCCAAGAAGACAGGGAAGGGAAAAGAGGTATCCAAACCTAGATCTAGTTGTTGCAAAGTGGAAGAAAAGAAAGTAGAACTTTTAGATGAAGAATTTGTGTACATTACGAGGAAGATGAAAAGAGGAACATGTAAGTACAAAGGAAAACTTCCATTAGTATGTTTTGACTGCGGTTGTCATGCGAAAAGAGTTATTTTTGCGGACAAACCTAACCTCCCTAGGAGTCTAAGACTCTCTAGTGACAAAGAAACCAAACAAGAGCAATCCTTCTCTAAACACACGTTATTCTATGAGAGACCAAGTGTTTTCCGATCTTACCTTACGTCCAACGCTTGTTGTAGCAGTCCAGCCTTGCTGATCCAAATGAGCTACTCCTTCACTTTAAGACCTGCATACACTAACAAAGCAAACGATTACATAACACCTGAATATTTCATAAAACAAAGCATGTTCATCACATAGACCAAGGAGTACATGAAATA
>APFE030751219.1:0-12833 GCA_000404065.3 Pinus taeda | reverse complement strand
CTAGTGACAAACAAACCAAACAAGAGCAATCCTTCTCTAAACACACGTTATTCTATGAGAGATCAAGTGTTTTCCGATCTTACCTTAGGTCCAACGCTTGTTGTAGCAGTCCAGCCTTGCTGATCCAGATGCTCCTCCTTCACTTTAAGACCTGCATATATTAACAAAGCAAACAATTACATAACACCTAAATAATTCATAAAACAAAGCATATTCATCACATAGACCAAGGAGTACATGAAATAATTCATTAACAACAAATCATTGAGAAGAATGGACTTATTTGTATTAAGGAAACAAAAAAGGAACCATTACACCCTGAGCCTTGGTGTTGTGCAAGCTCCTCCCAGGGTCCAACAAGAGATTTCCTCTACTTTGACAAGCTCACCCACTCCCAATATGGCAACAAGAAAGGATAGTGATCTCTCCTCACAAGTCAACAATGGAAGTCCTAATTCCAGCAGCATTTACCCTTTAGAATGTTCAGCTTTCAACCTCCCCTCCTCTGGCCCAATGCCTGTATTTATAGTATTCTAGAGGAGGTTATTCAGTTCCCACATCAATGGGATACTCCCTCTTTTGGATGGGGTAGCTCCTCTCTTGATGGGATAAGCTCCTCTATCATAGGGATGCATGAACCATCTGGAGGCGCTCAATACACGTCAAAAACTCTTCTAGAAGGCTCTAGAAGTGACCACAAGTAACTTTTTTAAGATGAAGCTCACGCCTTTTGACCTTTACAGGAGTATGCACCCATCCCTTGACTTACAGAGCGTACAAGTATGCAGGTACAATGAGCTTGGGATGCGTACACGCAGGCAAGGTAGAGAGAACCTGCGTACCAGAGATAAACATGATTTTTAATGACTTTCTCTCTTTTTTGAAGTTTGACATGGAGAGCAAAGGTATGAGGCTTGACAAGGAGGATAATATGACTATTGATGGAGCCATATTAACTGCAGATAGTCATGGTGACAAATTTCAGTGTAACAACCCTATAATGGTTTCTAAACACGGTCTTTATGTCCTCATAAGGTAGTTGGTAGATGTCTCCTCCAGCCAGCAGGTTAAGGGTGTCCAGAAGGTCTTCAGGGACTCCTTGGAGCAGAACCAAATTCAGAGATTCCGGGTCAAGTGTGCACCTGCCCCGTTTATAACTGAGTTGGAACCTTTCCTCATAGTCTTCCAAAGATTCATCACTGCCCATGGTCATCCGAAAGGTTTATCCCTTAGTTTCCTTGGACCTACAATAGTCTATGTACTTGCGTTGAAATCTTGTTGCATTTGAGCCCAAGTGGTGATACTATTTCCAGGTAACCCCATGAACCAGCGTAATGCTGCATCCTTGAGGGTAGAGGGAAATAGTTTCAGCTTTTTCTCATCCTTAGCATAGTCATAAGTTCGACAAAGGACAACAAACTCAAACAGGAAGGTATCAGGGTCCTCAGTAGTCAGACCATGGAAATGAGGTAGTGCATAGGGACTTATGTTTTTCATTTTCATGTCTCCATTGGTCTCTCGGATGGGAAAGGCACCCTCTATTCTCTCGTCTTCTCTTCTACCGTTTCGGTTTTCAGCCATGGCTTCAGATAGAATGTTTCCTAACTCTTCTTCTGCTATAGGATCTTCGTATATATCTCAGGAGGTTCACCTATAGGTTCTTCTGGCTCACTGTCACCAGAGAAAAGAGAAGGTTGACTCAGTGATGTGGTGGGGGTATTGGGTAAGAATTTGCCAGTCTTATCTCTGTTCCTACAAGGCATGAAATGGAAAGAATTTTTCTTGCTTTTTGTATTTTTTTCTTGTACCTGCAAAACTAAATTGGATTGAACTGCAACTAATTGTCTTACTGAAATGAAAAATTCGGAATTGAAATGAAAGCAGGAAAGGATTAATCTATTTTGCTCAAATGAAATTGCGGAATTGAAATGCTAATTTACGCTTGCAGAATTGAAATACGGAATTGAAATGCTAATTTATGCTTGCAGAATTGAAATGCTAATCTATGAAAGCAGGAAATGTCTACTTTACTTTTGCGGAAAAGAAATGGCAGAATGGAAATGAAATAAACTAAGCAGAAGTTTGCAGTAGGAAATAGAAGAAAAGCAACAATCACCAATACTCTGACACTTCCCCGGCAACGGTGCCAAAAAGATGGTGGGCTATAGTATTGCAGCAATAATGCTGCAACTCCTAGGACTCCCTTCTTTACTTTTATCAGCCCGGTTGTTCGTAAAAAACTTGGAAGCGACGGTGCTGTATGCACAAGTACTAGTTCTTGCCGCAGCTGTCACTTGATCAGCTGGCACAAGTCCGCTAGGGGCTTTAGCCAACTTCTATGGGATCTTAGAAGAAGCTTTTAATTGATGGATGAAAGCTAACTCAAAGGAAGCTAATCTACTTGCGAAAAGTGACTGGAAAACTGAAGGAAAGCGCAAACCCTAGTAAACCCTAATTCTACCAGCTAGTCCTACTGATGCAAAAATGAGAGTGCAAACTACTGAAAGAGATGCCATTACTTCTATTAAGGTAAAATACATGTGTTTAAATGACCTTGGTCCTAAGAAAGCATCTTTTTGTATTTTTAATTAAGTTGTCAATTTTCACATGCATATGCTTGAACTGTGCTTTACTGTGCAGGGGTGGATCAAGGAAGAGGGATGCTTGGAAATGGTTGGAAAGGTTCAGAGAGGGTCTAAGGAGTCGCTACCACTCTTCCATAGAGTTTCACAAAGTTTGGCTATCAGGAAACCTCACTTGTGAGCTTCTACAGGAAGTCTGCAGGGGTTCTACATGATGTTTCAGAATTTCTACAGGATGTTTCAGAATTTCTACAGGATGTTTGGAAATCGGTTTTTAGGAGATGGATGAGTGAGGGAAGATGCATGGATGGATCTGGAGGTAGGATAGGGGTCTAAAAATGGCCTAAGTACTGGTGGGTGGATCGGTGAAGAGGTGTAGAAGGCTGACTTGGCTTGAAGAGGGCTAAGGCAACAATGAGTAAGGAGGTAAGGTTTCATGGACAAAAAGGATAGATGGGGAACGAGAAACTTAGCTAAGAGACAGAATAAGTGGCTCAGATGATACTTTGGGTGGGTGAAAGAATGAAGAAGATGCCCTGCATGGTGTACCTTGATTAAATCAACAAAGGCCTGCAAATGATCAAATCCTAAACTAGTCTAGTCTAACCATCAACAACATGAATGAACAAAACTTTATTTGGGAAGAAAACCTTGTACACCATCTGTGCAAAGAAACATTTCAGATTTCCAAACGCATGACTAATCTCTGCTAATAAAAACAAGCACACTAAAGATTGCATAATCAAGCAAACTATTGATTAGTTTTTTGGAATACAACAAAGATTTCTTAAGTGAAAAAAACCATTGATTAGTTTTTTGGGATGGGGGTGTCATCCAAATAAAATGCATGGGTTGGTCCTAATCATTGGAAGTATCAGAGAGTTAAATATGTACAACAAAGTTTAGATGTTGGGAATGAAGCATCTTCAAATGACAATAAAGTAACGGGAAGAAAAAGGGAACCATTTTCAATAGATTTTATTTTTATTTATTTATTTATTTTTTTAATCCATCCAAAACTCAGCGGCCATTGTTATTTCCTCCGAGTACTTTCCTATGAAGAGGACAAAGGAAAATTAAGCAATTTCTGGTTAACCGAAATTGATTTTGTGAAGGAATGGACGGCACAAGTTGTTGGGTCATTAAGGGAACGCTACATAATTGACTTCGGGCAATAGTCCTGTTGGCACTGCACCAAAAGATGTCCACACTCACTGGGTCGACTTTGGAAGTTATTCAACTAAATGATGAATCACTTTAATGAATTATTTCATTTAATTAATGTTGGGGGGCTCAAAAAAACTGGCATTTGTTTACATCTCAAATTTTGCATCTCCGAATATGAAATTTTTTCTTTTTGCAGAATCTGTTTGTTTATGCCAGCCAGGAATCTTGAAGCCTTCAAAAATGACAAGAATAAAGAATTGGTGTTCAAGATTGGAAATGGCCACTGCAAAGCTCTTTTCATTGAGAGAACTAAGTCTGCCATATCCGAGGCAAAATGCACCAGCAGGTCTGGAATGTTGTCGGAGAAATCGTCCTAGTAGGCCTCAGAAACTATCAATGCGAATGAAGCTAGGCTTCTCAAGGCCTATGGCCAGCTCCCAGAGAACGTCTGTCTAAATGAAGTAATGAAGCCAGCTTTGACCAAAGCACAGTCCTGCATGTGATAATCGAAGGAAGTTGTTGTGGCACGTGTTCTCCTCCTAGAGGACTGTGCAGGTTTTGGTTGCCATGCACATTACAAGCGCACACAAAAAATTGATTCAGTATCTACACTAGGCGCACTTAGAAAATTAATCAAAAGGATAGATGAATAAAGAATTGGAGTGAGCTATTGAAGTTTGGAGCCAACGTTCTCAAGATCGAAAAAAATGATTGAGGGTTTATGTTATTATATTGTTAATATTAATTTAATTTAGGTTGAACATTTTAGAATTTTATTTTTATTTTCAGTTGGTAAAATTCATTTATATGTGATAGAGTAGAAATAAATGATTAATTTAGTTAAAAAAAAGTAATTAAAAAATAAAATAAAAAGAAACTTCATGAAATTCAGGCACATGAGTATCAAATCAAATTTCACATGTTTTATCATGAAATTGCAAACTTTGTTTTACTTGTCACTTTCAAGATACCATGAGAAAGTTGGAAACTTGAAGGAAATTTTGCACCTCCATAAATTTAATCCATTAAAATGGAATCAGGTTAATTTTATTTCTAAGACTGATAAATAAAGTTATGCATTGGAATTTGTGAGATTGCATTAATTAAAAATGTGCCATGCACCTTTCAAAATGAAGCGAATCACACAAAGGAGGATTCATTTATCAAACATTTGGAGGATTATGCTTAGAGTTGGCATTAAAATCTATGCTTTCATCAAGGTTGTATGCGTTTATGAGACAAACTAATCTATAGCATATGCTCTTCGTCATGCACATTCGAGGAGACATTTGAAACGAAGAGGGAGATAAGTTAATTTTCATGGTTATTTTTATAAAAAAAGGACTGTTATCAACATCAGGAATTGGACTAAAATTACGCTTTTGATTATCCATAATCCATTTCAGTTGGCATTAATTTTTGCGTAAGAATCAACAAGGAATTGGCCATTCCTTGTTGAACACACTAATGTTTTATTTATGCCAAGTTTTATTTGCAGATTTCGGATGATCAACTGATCATTAAGGAACCTAATTGTGTGCACAATTGGTCTTGAAAAGACTAATTCCATGAGAAATCCTGAAGAACAAGTCCACAAACATAAACAAAATTTTACGAGTTCTTGAACTTCCAGTAATAGTTTAATGGTTTGAAATGTTTCATGACAGAAAAGAAAATTCAAAGACCTGGGGTTTGTTCCCAAATGTACAAGGATGGTGAAATACTTATCCACACTTGAATACAACGTCTACAAGTGGTTGGTACACTAGTCAAACTCAACTATTTTAGAAGAAATTCCATAGTTAATGAGCATATTTGTTATATTTGAGATTTTGCATGCCAAAAATCACTTTTTCCAGCAAGAGTCATTATGCACTTCTCATTATCCACAATCACTTCATTACATTTTCATCAATCCTAACCCACCAATAAAAGCAACGGAGCTCATTCACAAGATTTTGGTTCCACTTTACATATTCATTGTCAGTTTCCTTTTTCCTACACTTGCAAATAAAACCTTGCTTCCATACACCATTGAGTCCATAGTCCTTGAGTCTAAATATTTTTCTAAAAACACCTTGAAGCTTGCATGCCTTAAGGGCAAGCTATCATGCCGATAAAAAAGGGAATACATCAATGTCCCTTGTTTGTCAGATCTTCTAAGTATTCGACAACAAAAAATTCATTCATACTTAGAAATATGTGTTTGGGGCATCTTTACTCTCATCGACATCAAAGATGGGAGCTCTTGCGTTGACTAGTGGCATCCATCAATGGTCACTAAGTTAACAATTTCTTGTTATGTTCGACACCAAAAAATTTAATCACATGACAAGAATTGTGCCAACAAGCATTGAAAACTTGAAGACCAATCATTTTGTAGCAGAGGAAGCAAATTTAATTTCATTACTTTACAGTTTTTGATATAAATGACTTGAGGACAAGTCAATCAATAAGGCTGGGGAGGAAGTGTAAATTATAAATTTTGTATACCTTCCAAACCTTATATATCTTCAACCGCATTCAACAGTAGATTTTGAACATTCAACAAAAGATCCAGCAACAGATTTAGTAGTAGATGCAACAACAATAAAATATTCACTTTTTCGACTTCATCCACCATTTTCACTGCCAAGTGAAGAAGACTATGCTAAGAATTTTGTAGTCATGAATGCACATCTCTCATCCATTTTTGAAAGGGTAAGTTGAGGTATGATATTTTCTAACTTTTAACCATTTAATTCCTTGAAAGCTAGAATGATAATTTTTGGAACAAACTTCATTTCCTCATTTCATAAAATTGCCAAAACCATCAGTTTGGGGGAGGGATACATTCACATACATATTTTTCCATATTCATATATCACATTCTAAAGCCCACATACCTTCAAAATATATTCACTATTACATGAGAATATAAATGGCTTTGTCAAAAGTACTTAAAAGCTAATTGGATGCAACACAATCATGGTTGTTACACAAGAACCAACCATGATGCATTCCAACAAAAAAACTTTGCAATAAAAATCTTATTATTATTATGCAAATATCATAGATTGAATTTGAATGCAACAAACAAAATACGGTTGAAACACAAGAACCAACCAAGTTGCAATTCAACAAACACACGTTGCAAAAGGTAAGCAAATGATATCATGCAAAGTCTAAGCCAATGCTCAAGTATCAAAAGTAATGTAAAATATTGCATGAGGACATGCAATACCTTTAGTTTGGGGGTATGTTGGGCCTAGGAATTATCCTTAAAATACATCCACTTTCACTCCATTCACACATTTTCTCACCTCTATTCCACCACCATGTCACCACATCAGCTTTACTTTCATCATTATATGGGTTACCTTTGTGTTTTCCAAAACATTATCAATTCTTAGTATTTTTAAGAGAATTTATGGTTAAAATTTAGAAAATAATCTCCATATACTTATACCTAACAATTAGAATGAGTTTGTTGACATGTGTAGGTACAAAGGAAGCTTCCAAGGCATCTTTATGTGGCAGACTATGTTCAAATTCGAATTGAGGAGATCATGGACCTCATGGAGAAGATCATGGACCTCATGGAGGAGATCATGGAGGATAGGGTTATGTGTCACCATTGGTTGAGAAATATGTGGGTCAAAGGAGGGAATACTGGATTTACATTTATGAGTTTGTTATCATAGCTTTTGTATAAATAGGAATGTTATCTCCTTCATTTGTAATCATCATTTTGTAATCTTAATTTTTAGAATTTTAGAACCTAGTTCTTCATTTGTAATTTAGAATCTTAGTATATTATAGGTTGGTAATGAGAAGTTAGATTTGGAGAATCATTGTAATGGTTGTAATTTGCAATTGATGATGAATAAAACGTATCTTCTTTGATCCTCTACATTTGACTTCTCTTTTGGTGTGCTTGTGAATCCTTGGAAGGATCCCCATTGCCTAGCAAGTACACTTTTATTTTAGTAGGCTTTTATTTTATGTTTGTTTGTGAATTTCATTAGATTAAATTATTAGGTTCATATGTTTGGAATATTAACGAATGACCTTTCATAAGAAAGTATTAATGTTTCCTTCAATGAATCTGATTTGTTATTTAATGTTTGATTTCATTAGTTTAAGTTTCTGATTTATATGCTTGAGATATAAATGAATAGTCTCTTGTAAGAGAGCTTTAATATTTCATGCAATCAATCAGAAATTAGGTTTAAGTGATTTAATTTCATTAGTCTAAATAGTTTGTTGATTAATATGTTAGAAACATTAATGAATAGTCTCCCGTAAGGGAGCTTTAATATTTCTTACACTGTCACAATGTCTTTAGATTTCATTTTGTTAGATGAATAAATAGGTGTTGGAGATCCCAATGAAAGACCTCCTGTAAGGAAGCTTTGGCATTTCTTCACCTAGCTTAGTTTGGTTTGTCTCTAAGCCCATATATATTGGATGATCCTCGAAGTTTACTTACCTAGATTGATAGTAAATGAGACTCTAATTTGCATCCGCATTTTAGAACAAACATGCTTCTATGGTAATTCTCTTCTTGCAGGCCGCCATAATGCCATCCTAGATAATCTATTGATGAACACAAAAAAATTAGTTTTTTCCATGCTTGGTATAAGGAAGGCCCGACATGTAATCCATGGAGATGAATTCCCAAGTCTGTATAGAAGTAAAAAAAGGAGTACTTCGCAACATCATGTTGCAGGTTTGGCCAGTAAAAATACTTCTACAACACTACCACTGTATTTTCTACCCCAAAATGTCTATTGACCTGACTATAGTGAGCCTCCTAAATCATCTTGGCAAGCTTACTTGAAAGAACACAAAGGCCTCCCAGGTGGCATAATAGTGTTTCCTAGAGGTGAAAACCTGGGACTTGCTTACCTTCTAGGAGAATCTAGTATGTGGTGCTGAATTTTGGATCACTTTTGTAAAGATTCATCCATCCTAAAGTCTCATGTCCACAAGAGTCGAACTGCGGAAAATTTTAGGGGCTAATGTTAGTCCAATGGGCTAATTTTCCATGATTTTTCCACAAAAAAGATTCACCAATTTCCATTTTTTATAAAAGAAGATTTGCCCAAATTTTAGAATATAAAATTATTTTACCTTAAAAATCACCAACATTATATAGATACTATATATAAAATCATTATAAATTTGAATAATTTTCAAACATATCAATAAATATTTTATAGTTTGCATATTAGGGATTAGTGAGATTCGCCAATATTTTTAAACTTCTAGAAAAAATTTCGTCCTTAAAATTTTCCTCGGCTCGAGTGCAGTGGCCATCACCATAACCGACAATCGGCTAAGGTAGTCTACAACATTATTGGTGTTACAATTATTTTACTTAATGTTCAAATGTAATTGTTGCATATGTGTGTAACATTTTTTATGGTGATCGTTATGCAACTTTCCTTATATTTGTATGAAATGCAAGGGTCGGTGGTATGTGTGGATGACCATTTCCTTCCCCAGAATGTAATGCTTCCATTGTCGACATGCCTGCATAATGGAATGCATATCGTTTTCATAGGTTGGATACTTTCAGACTGTATCTAAAAGTGTCTCACTATGATATGCCACTGGATGCCCCTGTTGGGTAAGAACTGCACCAACAACATAGTCGGAGGCATCTGTCTCAATTTCAAATAGTTGTTTCAGGTTTGGTAATGTGAGCATTGGTGCGGAGAAGAGGCGATGGTTCAACTCGGTAAACTCTTGTAACAACCTTAGTGAAATTTCCATGTAAAAAAAGTTAATAAAGGCAAAATAATAACCACAATTGATGGGACACTAAGCTAAATGTTGGGCAAGACATCCTAGTGTGCGTGTTGATTTGGTTTATTATGGATAAGGGGATTGGCAAAGGCAAGGGCTAAGGCTTTGGAAAGGAAAAATGGCATTTTTGGCACAATTATTTATGAAAATAATGAAAAATAGGAGAAAAGGAAGGTGAAAGGTCACATGTTGCATGTGAGGAGGAAAATGAAGAAAAATAATGGAAAATGAAGAAATTAGAGGCCTAATTAATAAAAAGGCTTTAGAGGATTAGTGGGTAGATTTTGCAAGTTCAGTTTTGGAGCTATCTCATTATTCTCTCTCTCTCACTCTTGGACACTTAGAGTTTTCTTGGAGCACTTTGGCATTGGATCAAGAAAGGCAAAGAAGGTAAGAGGAACGAAGGAGCAAAGAAGGAAGAGCATGATCAAGTAGCTACAACATGATTCTTTGTAGGTATCAATTTTAATGTGTGATTTCCTTGCTAGTTCTATCATACATGGTATTTCTTGTGGTATTTTTCTATTATGGCATGGGTTTTTCTAGGTGTGAGCCTGTTTTCAACCTAGTCTTTCCATTTTCGGATAGCCTTGGTGTGATGGGGTTCTCATGTTTTGGTTGAGCTAGATTTCTAGATGGATTCGAAGCTGAGTGAGGTGGATCTCTAAATGATAGAACACATGAGCTAGTAACCCGTGAACAAGATAGTGTGTTGCGGTAAAGGAGGATTTTGTGTTGCCTCAATGGGCCTAGGAATCCTCGACCGATGAATGGAAGGATATACGGTAAATCCTAGAGGTGGTTTCCCTTGATTAGGCTTAGGAACCCTTTCTAGTGAATGGCAAGATATACAGTAAATCTTAGAGGGTGGTGTCTCGGTTTAGGGCCTAGTGATTCCTGGATCAGAATGTGGATTGTGGTAAAGCCTAAGAGACTAGGAGACATGAAAATTCTCGAGGATGTAGGTGGAGAAATCAAGTGGAATCCATGCTTGTTTTGGCCTAGATATTTGGTGGAGATCATGGTAAAGCCTGTTATTACATGTTTATTATGTTGGCCTAGTGATTCAGGATGGATTACAGTAAAGCCTAGTTCTTATTGATGAGGATGAGTTGGTTTAGCCTCGGGATTCCTTAGTTGGTTCTTTTGGTTTGAGTCCCACATTCATGCTTGGAATATGGCATAGGGGTAAATGACTGAAGATAGAATTGGCTTAGCCATTCTATGGTCGGGTGGAACGTGGCAGCTCCATTCGGAGTTGGATTTTTCATTCATTAATAAGAGGTTCTCTCATTGATATATTATTTATAAATGTAGTAGTTTATATGTGGATTTTATGCAGATGTATCCTTGATATCTTTGTTTTTATTATGCTAGTTATAAGCATGTTTTATGACAATGATGATGGATGGATTTCGTCATGTTTTTATTTGAAAATGAAGGAAAAATATATCTATGACTTACTAGATGATAATGCAACTAATAATATATTGGAACAATGCATCTTAACGATTCTTAGATAGGTATGAGACCCCTATTCTTAATTTTTTTTTTTGACATCTATAGATTACATATTTGTGATATGTTTGATGAAATGCTTGTCACGGCTAGTAGGAGTCCAATCAATCCCATGTTCAAGTAATTCCACTTATATCATCATTCCCTTGTTACCTTTTTGTTATGAAGGTGTCATTTAGTTCTGGGTAGTGACCTGGGATTTGACCTAAAAAAGTGGCTCAAATCCTAAGGATGCTAGCACATCACTGAGCAGAAAATTCCCTGGACGCTGGCATACCATGTTGTGGGAGTTTAGATCCCTCTAAACACATGCATTCTGATATCATGGGAGCGTATGGGGGTTGATTGGTTTAAAAACTCAGTGGGACCTAGGGGCTGGTTACATGAGAGGTTGGATGGTTCTTGGGAGTCTTGTTACTAACGTGGAAGGTATGTACCCTGGGTTTCCAATGATTTCACTTCCTTAAGGTCATCTAGGAGGATGAATCCTATAATAGTATCCTATCATCACATGTTTACCTTGGTTGGCTAGTTACTTGGGTAGATGTGGGAGGAGGGTGTTACAAAGTGGTATCAGAGCATGGTTCACCCCTTAGACTAGATGGGCAATGTGTGTTGGTCTTGCATTCATGTCAGTGGCACATGTGTTAATGATCTTGTGGTCTATATGCTTGTTGGATATGCATGGTGTCGGTCATGGTTGTAGTGATGTTCACATGTGAAAGAGGATGTTGTTGTTGTGAAGTGTGTTATCATGATTGTATGATTGGTTACATGTTGTTTATACTTGCGTAATGTTAGTGTACATTGGTATGGTTGTTGTTGTCATGCATTAGGTCATGGTATGTGAGTTGATATGATCATGCATTGGTGACTAGAATCTAGCTAGAATGATGGTTATATGGTTATGTGATTGTGTATTATATGTATATATCTTGTCATGATTATGTTATACATGTATTATGCTGATTTGGATGATCTTGCAAATTAGATATCCTCCCCGAATTTTTCTAAGGTATGTTGGTTTATTGTGATTTGGTTTAGCTGACATAGAATGTCTTGCAGGAAAGAGATCAGAAATGACCAGCAAGATGATAGACTACGAAGATTCTCCCTATGAATTAGATGAGCAACGTGGTGTTGGACACTCTTCTGATTTATCATACACATTGAGAAGCTTGAAGGAAGGAAAAAGGAGTTGTAAGGCGGACAATGACAAAATCATGCAGGCATAAGAAAAAAACAGAGGTTAATGCAATACCTCTTTAGAGTTTGTCAGAATTGTAGAGTTTGTCATAGGTCAAGTAGAGATGACAAGTTGCTAGATACTCTAGATAGGATAGGTGATGGATACATGTATTATTCTAGTTCTGAATCTAATAGGCATCATGATCATCATCGTTATCATCCTTACATGAAGAGTGATAGGGGATACTTTCCAAATGAGTTTAAGAAAGAAAAGCCACCTGCTTTTGATGGAGCTGTTATCACTTAAAACCACAGTTCACCTATGTCCAAAGATTCATATAAAATTTTTTTGGTTTAAGTCAATAGGTTTTTAGGTGTGTCACTTTGAAATTAGTTTTTCCAAAGGTATTGATGTTAGTCCTTGTAAAAAACCATTAGATACCATCTCTCATGATAGTTAAAGCATGTCTTGTCTTGATTGCATCATTCTGATTTTGCACAGTTTCGCAGCGCGATATGATTGGCTAGTTTAGCTGCGCAATCATTTTTCCACCTTTCCGCAGCATATCATTGAGCAGCCATTTC
>APFE030751213.1:0-13866 GCA_000404065.3 Pinus taeda | reverse complement strand
AGAGGTGTGCTGAACCTATTCTTCAACTCGTCCGCAAGACATACGAGGACTCCACGAGCGACAACAGCTCTCTCTCAACCCGCTTTACAGTCTTCTTAAAACGACGATCTTAAAAGAACAGACCTCAGTCTGGCGGCCCAGCAGGCTTCAATATTAATCAAGCATATAATGTACATACCAAGTTAAGCAACAGAGTAGAGCCAAAGTCTACCTCTTCAGGCACACACACTCAGAAAGCTCTTCAGGCACACACACAATGCCTTCGATGCCTTCTCTATCTCACTTTCTTCTATATATAACAAAAATAACTAATCAAAAGACAAAACATAGAGAATCTTGGGGGTCCTTGTCCGACATTACTTAGTCTGGACGGTGTCTACCCAACAGTTCTCGAGTACAATAATAATTCAATAAAGAAAACGCACTAACAAAAGCATGCACATTACAAACAGTAATAGTACTACCATGTCGGACTTCTGTCGCTCTCGATGTCAGATCCCGGATCAAATTCTGATGAGGATTTGTTTTCATAGTACTGTTGTTCCAAAATATCGAGATACCTTTGTTCCCAATCAATATTATTGATTTGGGCATCTTCATACGTGTTGAAAAACAGGGTGTCCTTCTCGATGGAATCTTCAACTTTCTCTTTTCCTTTATTGCTGGCCATGGTTAAAGTAGATTCGTTTTTTAGTGGAGCTCTTGATGATTGTCCTGTATCGAATTTTATTGTATCTGTTGTGACATAGAGATTTTTATGGGGGAACAGATACTTAGTGTCTTTTACCTTCCACCTGTTGATGTAGGCCATAGGATCTATCTTAATCGCAAGAAAAGGATCTGATTTTCTCGACCGGAAATCGGGCAGATTTTGAACTGATAATTCTACTGCGTCGAGCAACTCCCATTTGAAGATTTGAAACATACTCACTGATCTTTCAATACAATATCTTACCCAAATCCTGCAATACTGGCTAATGTCATTCTGTTGCTGCCATCCTTTTGTGAAAACTATTGAAGAACAAACATGATTAGATAATAGCAAATTAATCAAATATGCTACATCTTCGTTCCAATTGCCGTGCAAAATTCTTAATGTAACCAAATTCTTCTGATTTATCTAGAGATCAAAAGTGGCCTTTGTTCCTTGCATCTTATCTAATGTTCTGATCATAGACAATTTTTCCTGCAAAGTCAATTTGGCATATTCTTTAAGCCAACTAGTGATCCTTCTGATTTCATCTGGATTGTTCACAATCTGAGGTTCGTTTATTATCGTTGAACAAAACATTTGTGCAAATGGATTTGGTTCTATTGGGTTTCGAAATTCTAAACTGTGATGATCCCACGGTGCTGAAAATGTCCTCATGTATTGCAAAGTTCTTTCAATGCATTGTGATGATCTTATCACAATTTTCTTTTGACATTTTCCATTTCTTATCTCCCAATCTGCAAAAGGCTGAAACAATTCATACTGTGGGAAAGAATCAGTAGCAGAATAATTTTCATCTGGTCTTTGTAGAAAAGCTGCTTCTAATTCATCAAATAGGTCAGGAATTCGAAGAGAAACGAGAAATCTTTGAATACCCTCAGTCATATTGATTTCTTCTAAATCAAGCATCTTAGCGGAAGTATAAACCGAGAGGGCAAAGTCAATTACTCCAATGATTTGGTAGTAATTTAAAGTTTTCAAAATTTTTATGGATTTTTCTGTATACTCCTTAGTCCAGTAGTCATCTAGGGTTTTAAAATAAACCTTAACTTTCATGTTTGGAAGAGGAAAGACTTTTATTAAGTCTTCATCTAACCCTAGGAATATCCCAACATTTTTTGCCTGCCATGCTTGGCAGTTCTGGATCCATTGGTTTCTTTGGAGTCTCATACCAACAACTTTCTTGATTTCTTCGGATATGTCACTGGCAATCTGCTGGAGTATACACCATCTAATTACAAACGTTAAAAATGAATCTTCTTCATGAAGATAAAAGATTCCAGTTCTTCCTTGTAGTCCGTAAGCTTTATTCATCTCCCTGGTGAGCGAGTCTGCAAGCATATTAGAGTTACCTGGCACCCATTCAACATCAAAGTCATACATAGCAAACCACATTTGCCAAGCTAATAATTGTCCTCTTGCAAGTTGTTTAGAAATTTTGGCAGTGAGAAAATATTTGAAATTCATTGAGTCAGTTCTAATCAAAAACTTGACAGGAGCCAAATAAATTTCAAACTTCTGGATTCCGTTAAAGATAGCCAAAGTTTCTTTTTCTGCAGGGAAATAATTCTTCTGATGAGTCTGAAACTCTCCTGATGCATATCCAGATAAAACTTCTTCTTGTTCTGTACCAACTGATATTCTTTCTATTAAAACTGCTGCCCAAAAATTATCAGACACATCGGTTTGTAGGATCATAAAACCATTCCCTGGAGGTTTTAGAGCAGGAAGATGCTTACATTCTTCTTTGAGCTATCGAACAACTTGAGTGGCTTCGGAAGACCAGGCATAATTCTGACAAGCACGAATTGGTGCTGTTTTCTCAGAAAGATTAGGAATATATCTACTGACATAATTAAGGATACCAATAAAACGCTGGATCATTTTAGTATCAGTCAACTGGTCCGGGAAATCAGATAACTTTGATAGGACATGAGGTTGCATATTTATTTTCCCGTCTTTGATATGAATTCCAAGAAAATCTATATTTTCTTGAAAGAGCACCATTTTTTTTTCTGAAAGAACCAACCCATGCTTCTTTGCTTCTTCAAAGAAAATTTCCAGATGTTTCAAATGGGTTTCTTGATCAGGACTGTGTACTAAAATATCATCAATATATACAACAATGAAACTATATTTACCAAAGATGTAGTCCATTCTTCTTTGAAAAAATGCTGGAGCGTTTTTTAAACCGAAAGGTACTACACACCATTGATAAAAACCTGCGGGACAAGTAAATGCAGTCTTGTGACGATCTTCAGGAGCAATTTGAATTTGATAATAGCCTGATTTCATGTCAAATTTGCTGAAGATTTTACTTTTCTGGATTTTTTGTTCATCCTTGGGGGTACATGGTATCAGTTTACCCGTGACTCCATTATCATGCATTGTGATAATTTCCTGCATTGGACTCTCTATGTCCCAGAATTCTTTGGGATTTTCTGAACAACAAGTTAACAATTTTTCATACATTTTTAATTGATCTTTCGACCAATTAGGGTTTCTGAAAGCTTTTTGTTTAGGCTGGCTATTTTGCTCATAAATTTGCAATAATTCTTGCCAATCATGTGAAGTTTTTTGAGACTTCTCTTGACCAACCTTTTTATGACGATTTTGCTTTCTAGCTTCAAAATCGGCGAGGGTTAACCTTGGCACTGCAATTGCTTTCTTCTTGATATTGAAAATGATTTTATCACTACTTATAGTGACAGGCAAAACTGAGTTAATGAAAGGCATACCAAGAAACAGGCTAGCAGAGTTATCATAGTGCTGAATTGCCGATATTTTTAGGATACTCCCACCCAATCTCATAGAAACATTATCGACATAATGTGTCAAATTTATTGAACCACCAATGGTTTCTGAGACAAGAATATTCTGAAGTGGTTTCCAAAGACCTTCAAAGAGGGATGGGTGAGCCAGATTATTGGATCCTCCTGTGTCAATAAAAGCATCTACTGCAATCCATTCATTTCTGACTTGGACTTCTACTGGGATATACAATAGATTGTTTGATTTGACGATCTTTTTTAAGAAAGCATTTTCTTCTAGAGGAACTACTGCTCTTTTTGACATTGATAAGGAAGAGGATGCTACATTTTTTGGATATGGACAGAAAGAATTCACGATGGGTCATGGCTGCAGTGAATCTAAAACGGAAGTGGAATTCTGTTCTGATTGGGAAGAATTTGAGGAGGCATCTTCTTCTATAGATACATCTTCTGAAGATATATCATAAGTTTCTTCTGTATCTTCTTCTGAACTTTTTTCGTCGCTGTAATGATTTTCTTCTAAGAATTCAGAGTCTGAACAATCGTCACAAATGTTCATTTTTTGACTTAAATCAAACTCTTCTTCATTTTCGGACAAGGAAGCGTCAGTTAAAATATATACATCAGACACTTCATCTTGTGAATCTACAACATACCAATTATCTACAAAATCTTCAATATCTACACATGCTTTTAATTTTGAGGGTGCATTCTTGGGGCATTTTCTTGCATAGTGGCTTTCTTGCTTACATACAAAGCAAGCATTATCTCTTTTGGGATTTCTTCTCTTTTTCAAATATCTATATTTCTTGAATGGCTTTTTTGGATTTTCTACTCTTTTTGGGCGATACTTTCCATATTTCTTGGACTTTCTAGATTTGGATTTTCTGAATGGAGTCCAAGGGAGAACAACGGCAAACATCTAACCCTGGTGAAATTTCTTGGGTCTTTTTCTGCCAGCACAAATATTTAACTTTCTCCTGACATCTGAAAAGTAGATCTATCCAATAAGTTTGTTCTATGGATTTTCTCTGGACCTCTAGATCTTTGAGAATCATATCGCCTAAATTTCCAGGTAATTTGGAAAGAAAAGAAACCTTTTGCACAACATCATTTGGTAGATTAGCTTTGTAAACTTTGGACATGTATTCTGTACCAAATGAATCTAACTCTTTAAGATCTGTTAACTGCATTCTTGTTAGATCTGTAATGATTTGTTTCTTTTCATCTATTGGTTCAGGAACAAATTGAGTAAGCAATAAAACCTCTAATTTAGCTAATCCATTAGCTGCTACATTAAGTCTTTCTTGTTCTGCTCCTCCCATCCACCATGAGTGGACGATACCAGCCATTCTCTTTTCTGCTAAGAGAAAAATAGAATAATTATCCAATTTTGTGGTCACTTGCATTTGATAAAGTGCTCCTATCCAAATTCTGATTAATTCTGCTGGATTAGATGAATTATCTAAATCAAGCACATATCCAGAAGCATTTGCTGAAAATAGATCTTGTTCAATTCTCGGGAATTTGGGCACTTCTTTGAATACATTCGCTTTTTGTAATGAGGGCATAATGAATGATGGAAACTTTATAGCTGCATCTTCTAGAGAGGCTACATCATTTTTTGATTTTGGATAACTAAATGATTTAGTTGATTCCATTTTCCAGTCTGCTTTAGATGTAGATGCTTCTCCCTTTTGTTCTCCCTCATTAGTGTCTGTTTCTGTTTCCTCAAATTGTGGGACGAACATTGATCTAGAGAAAGTAGGCGGCTTTGCTTCTCTCCTTTTTCTTTCTTTCTTTTTCTTTGATTTTTCTTGTTTTTTCTGTCTGTCCTGCTGTTGTTCATCATACAATAATTTCAGATTTTCTAGAATTTGCTCAGTCTGACTGCCTAAGTCATCAAGGACTTCTTCTGCATGAGAGCACCAAATAGTTAGGTAATTCCCTATTTGATAGGTTTGGTCTAACTCATTTGGATTTTGGGAATTATGTTCTATGAGTGGGGCACAGTCAGCTCTGGTTGCAGGTTGTTTTGAGACAGATGATGTTGTACAAAACTTTGTTTTGGGCGGCCACTTTCCTCCTTTAACAAACCTACAATTGGCATATTGCCATTCTTCTACTGGCTGAAATCTATAACCTGACAGACGATGCATTTTATTTACAGATGGCAAAAACGGCTTGGATTCGGGTATATACAATTCAGTTGGAGATAACTGAGGTTCTAAAGCAAATTCATCAATGGTAGGAATGTTACTTGTACTGGATGAAGAAGGTAATTCAGATGGTATTATTGGAAAGACATGTTTACGGGGCCTTGCAATAGGCTTTTGTATTTTGGGTTTAGCAGGTGTTAACTTGACATGTCCGTTATCAATCGCGACTCTTTTAAACTTGGGATCTGTCTTCTGTTGGTAGGCAATTGATTTGTCTTGGAAATACCAATTACTAGGTAGTTCTGTGGAATCATACAGTACTCCTTCAACCTGGGCATTAGATATTCCTACTGTCACACAATCTCTCAAAACTGGTTGCTTGAGTTTAGGATGAACAATATTTGTTAACTGGAATGAGGCTTGGGCAATGATAGACAGATATTCACTATCTTCGACCATGGACACACCTTGCACACCTACCAACATTTTCCAACAGTCTTTAAGATGAACCTCACTCAGACTGACAGCATAATCTGGGTAGATGGTACCATACTGGCAACTGGAAGCTAAATTTCCCATTATAGTTCCAATTCTAGCATTATCATATGTTTGATGGTGAGTGTCGAACAATTCTGCAATGCATGGGGCATTGATTCCATGACGAAACAAAGGGGCTAACCCGACTCTTATCCCTCCAAAGTGAATATAAAAATATTTGCCTTTCACATACTGTTTAAATTTTTTGATATCATCCTCGGAAAACAAATTCAGAGCAACTATTTGAACATATGGACCAGATATTTTCAGAGTTATTTCTACTTCTTTTAGAAATGACTTTTTCTTGAACACAAATGTTATTGGAAGCTTGTAAATATCAGTCGCATGCAGAGAGGGCGGATTCCATTGTTCTGGGTTCTCAACTACTTCATGATTATTATTGACATCTATTTCAGTTTCAGTTGAGCGCGACGATATTTCATTAACCACTCGTCTTTCCACAGTTGAAAATGAGCGAAGTAAGCTAGACATCCTGAGCTAAATTCAACCAGAGATTGACTAAAGTGGCTTTTATCGAAATTGCAATTACAGAATAACTGCACTTCGAAGGCTACCTGGCCAGCTTTAGGCTCTGTCTAGAATTTATCCAAGGATTAGAACAGGGCTCTGATACCAGTATTTAGATGATGGACTTAGTACTTACTTGACAACTGAAGAGGTGTGCTGAACCTATTCTTCAACTCATCCGCAAGACATACGAGGACTCCACGAGCGACACCAGCTCTCTCTCAACCCGCTTTACAGTCTTCTAAAACGACGATCTTAAAAGAACAGACCTCAGTCTGGCGGCCCAGCAGGCTTCAATATTAATCAAGCATAAAAATGTACATACCAAGTTAAGCAATAGAGTAGAGCCAAAGTCTCTAACCTCTGGATACACACACACACTCAGAAAGCTCTTCAGGCACACACACAATGCCTTCGATGCCTTCTCTACCTCACTTACTTCTATATATAACAAAAATAACTAATCAAAAGACAAAACATAGAGAATCTTGGGGGTCCTTGTCCAACATTACTTAGTCTGGACGGTGTCTACCCAACAGTTCTCGAGTACAATAATAATTCAATAAAGAAAACACACTAACAAAAGCATGCGCATTACAAACAGTAATAGTACTACCATGTCGGACTTCTGTCGCTCTCGATGTCAGATCCCGGATCAAATTCTGATGAGGATTTGTTTTCATAGTACTGTTGTTCCAAAATATCGAGATACCTTTGTTCCCAATCAATATTATTGATTTGGGCATCTTCATACGTGTCGAAAAATAGGGTGTCCTTCTCGATGGAATCTTCAACTTTCTCCTTTCCTTTATTGCTGGCCATGGTTAAAGTAGATTCATTTTTTAGTGGAGCTCTTGATGATTGTCCTGTATCGAATTTTATTGTATCTGTTGTGACATAAAGATTCTTATGGGGGAACAGATACTCAGTGTCTTTTACCTTCCACCTGTTGATGTAGGCCATAGGATCTATCTCAATCCCAAGAAAAGGATCTGATTTTCTCGACCGGAAATCGAGCAGATTTTGAACTGATAATTCTACTCCGTCGAGCAACTCCCATTTGAAGATTTGAAACATACTCACTAATCTTTCAATACAATATCTCACCCAAATCCTGCAATACTGGCTAATGTCATTCTGTTGCTACCATCCTTTTGTGAAAACTATTGAAGAACAAACATGATTAGATAATAGCAAATTAATCAAATATGCTACATCTTCGTTCCAATTGCCGTGCAAAATTATTAATGTAACCAAATTCTTCTGATTTATCTAGAGATCAAAAGTGGCCTTTGTTCCTTGCATCTTATCTAATGTTCTGATCATAGACAATTTTTCCTGCAAAGTCAATTTGGCATATTCTTTAAGCCAACTAGTGATCCTTCTGATTTCATCTGGATTGTTCACAATCTGAGGTTCGTTTATTATCGTTGAAAAAAACATTTGTGCAAATGGATTTGGTTCTATTGGGTTTCGAAATTCTAAACTGTGATGATCCCACGGTGCTGAAAATGTCCTCATGTATTGCAAAGTTCTTTCAATGCATTGTGATGATCTTATCACAATTTTCTTTTGACATTTTCCATTTCTTATCTCCCAATCTGCAAAAGGCTAAAACAATTCATACTGTGGGAAAGAATCAGTAGCAGAATAATTTTCATCTGGTCTTTGTAGAAAAGCTGCTTCTAATTCATCAAATAGGTCAGGAATTCGAAGAGAAACGAGAAATCTTTGAATACCCTCAGTCATATTGATTTCTTCTAAATCAAGCATCTTAGCGGAAGTATAAACCGAGAGGGCAAAGTCAATTACTCCAATGATTTGGTAGTAATTTAAAGTTTTCAAAATTTTTATGGATTTTTCTGTATACTCCTTAGTCCAGTAGTCATCTAGGGTTTTAAAATAAACCTTAACTTTCATGTTTGGAAGAGCAAAGAATTTTATTAAGTCTTCATCTAACCCTAGGAATATCCCAACATTTTTTGCCTACCATGCTTGGCAGTTCTGGATCCATTGGTTTCTTTGGAGTCTCATACCAACAACTTTCTTGATTTCTTCGGATATGTCACTGGCAATCTGCTGGAGTATACACCATCTAATTACAAACGTTAAAAATGAATCTTCTTCATGAAGATAAAAGATTCCAGTTCTTCCTTGTAGTCCGTGAGCTTTATTCATCTCCCTGGTGAGCGAGTCTACAAGCATATTAGAGTTACCTGGCACCCATTCAACATCAAAGTCATACATAGCAAACCACATTTGCCAAGCTAATAATCGTCCTCTTGCAAGTTGTTTAGAAATTTTGGCAGTGAGGAAATATTTGAAATTCATTGAGTCAGTTCTAATTAAAAATTTGACAGGAGCCAAATAAATTTCAAACTTCTGGATTCTGTTAAAGATAGCCAAAGTTTCTTTTTCTGCAGGGAAATAATTCTTCTGATGAGTCTGAAACTCTCCTGATGCATATCCACATAAAACTTCTTCTTGTTCTGTACCAATTGATATTCTTTCTATTAAAACTGCTACCCAGAAATTATCAGAAGCATCCGTTTGTAGGATCATAAAACCATTCCCTGGGGGTTTTAGAGCAGGAAGATGCTTACATTCTTCTTTGAGCTGTTTGACAGCTTGAGTGGCTTCAGAAGACCAGGCATAATTCTGACAAGCACGAATTGGTGTTGTTTTCTCAGAAAGATTAGGAATATATCTACTGACATAATTAAGGATACCAATGAAACGCTGGATCATTTTAGTATCAGTCAACTGGTCCGGGAAATCAGATAACTTTGATAGGACATGAGGTTGCATATTTATTTTTCCGTCTTTGATATGAATTCCAAGAAAATCTATATTTTCTTGAAAGAGCACCATTTTCTTTTCTGAAAGAACCAACCCATGCTTCTTTGCTTCTTCAAAGAAAATTTCCAGATGTTTCAAATGGGTTTCTAGATCAGGACTGTGTACTAAAATATCATCAATATATACAATAATGAAATTATATTTACCAAAGATGTAGTCCATTCTTCTTTGAAAAAATGCTGGAGCGTTTTTTAAGCCAAAAGGTACTACACGCCATTGATAAAAACCTGCGGGACAAGTAAATGCAGTCTTGTGACGATCTTCAGGAGCAATTTGAATTTGATAATAGCCTAATTTCATGTCAAATTTGCTGAACATTTTACTTTTCTGGATTTTTGTTCATCCTTGGGGGTACATGGTATCAGTTTACCCGTGACTCCATTATCATGCATTGTGATAATTTCCTGCATTGGACTCTCTATGTCCCAGAATTCTTTGGGATTTTCTGAACAACAAGTTAATAATTTTTCAAACATTTTTAATTGATCTTTTGACCAATCAGGGTTTCTGAAAGCTTTTTGTTTAGGCTGGTTATTCTACTCATAAATTTGCAATACTTCTTGCCAATCATGTGAAGTTTTTTGAGACTTCTGTTGACCAACCTTTTTCTGACGATTTTGCTTTCTAGCTTCAGAATCGGTGAGGGTTAACCTTGGCACTACAATTGCTTTCTTGTTGATATTGCAAATGATTTTATCACTGCTTATAGTGACAGGCAAAACTGAGTTAATGAAAGGCATACCAAGAAACAGGCTAGCAGAGTTATCATAGTGCTGAATTGCCGATATTTTTATGATACTCCCACCTAATCTCATAGAAACATTGTCGACATAATGTGTTAAATTTACTAAACCACCAATGGTTTCTGAGACAAGAATATTCTGAAGTGGTTTCCAGAGACCTTTAAAGAGGGATGGGCGAGCCAGATTATTGGATCCTCCTGTGTCAATAAAAGCATCTACTCCAATCCATTCATTTCTGACTTGGACTTCTACTGGGATATACAATAGATTGTTTGATTTGACGATCTTTTTTAAGAAAGCATTTTCTTCTGGAGGAACTACTGCTCTTTTTGACATTGAAAAGGAAGAGGATGCTACATTTTTTGGATATGGACAGAAAGAATTCACAATGGGTCGTGGCTGCAGTGAATCTAAAACGGAAGTGGAATTTTGTTCTGGTTGGGAAGAATTTGAGGAGGAATCTTCTTCTATAGATACATCTTCTGAAGATATATCATAAGTTTCTTCTATATCTTCTTCTGAACTTTCTTCGTCGCTGTAATGATTTTCTTCTAAGAATTCAAAGTCTGAACAGTTGTCACAAATGTTCATTTTTTGACTTAAATCAAACTCTTCTTCATTTTCGGACAAGGAAGCATCAGTTAAAATATATACATCAGACACTTCATCTTGTGAATCTACAATAGACCAATTATCTACAAAATCTTCAATATCTACACATGCTTTTAATTTTGAGGGTGCATTCTTGGGGCATTTTCTTGCATAGTGGCCTTCTTGCTTACATACAAAGCAAGCATTATCTCTTTTGGGATTTCTTCTCTTTTTCAAATATCTATATTTCTTGAATGGATTTTTTGGATTTGCTACTCTTTTTGGGCGATACTTTCCATATTTCTTGGACTTTCTAGATTTGGATTTTCTGAATGGGGTCCAAGGGAGAACAGTTCAGCAAACATCTAACCCTAGTGAAATTTCTTGGGTCTTTTTCTGCCAGCACAAATATTTAACTTTCTCCTGACATCTGAAAAGTAGATCTATCCAATAAGTTTGTTCTATGGATTTTCTCTAGTCCTCTAGATCTTTGAGAATCATATCGCCTAAATTTCCAAGTAATTTGGAAAGAAAAGAAACCTTTTGCACAACATCATTTGGTAGGTTAGCTTTGTAAACTTTGGACATGTATTCTGTACCAAATGAATCTAACTCTTTAAGATCTGTTAACTGCATTCTTGTTACATCTGTAATGATTTGTTTCTTTTCATCTTTTGGTTCAGGAACAAATTGAGTAAGCAATAAAACTTCTAATGTAGCTAATCCATTAGCTCCTACATTAAGTCTTTCTTGTTCTGCTCCTCCCATCCACCATGAGTGGACGATACCAGCCATTCTCTTTTCTGCTAAGAGAAAAATAGAATAATTATCCAGTTTTTTGGTCACTTGCATTTGATAAAGTGCTCCTATCCAAATTCTGATTGATTCTGCTGGATTAGATGAATTATCTAAATCAAGCACATATCCAGAAGCATTTGCTGAAAATAGATCTTGTTCAATTCTCGGGAATTTGGGCACTTCTTTGAATACATTCGCTTTGTGTAATGAGGGCATAATGAATGATGGAAACTTTATAGCTGCATCTTCTAGAGAGGCTACATCATTTTTTGATTTTGGATAACTAAATGATTTAGTTGATTCCATTTTCTAGTCTGCTTTAGATGTAGATGCTTCTCCCTTTTCTTCTCCCTCATTAGTGTCTGTTTCTGTTTCCTCAAATTGTGGGACGAACATTGATCTAGAGAAAGTAGGCGGCTTTGCTTCTCTCCTTTTTCTTTCTTTCTTTTTCTTTTATTTTTCTTGTTTTTTCTGTCTGTCCTGCTGTTGTTCATCATACAATAATTTCATATTTTCTAGAATTTGCTCAGTCTGACTGCCTAAGTCATCGAGGACTTCTTCTGCATGAGAGCACCAAGTAGTTAGGTAATTCCCTATTTGATAGGTTTGGTCTAACTCATTTAGATTTTGGGAGTTATGTTCTATGAGTGGGCCACAGTTAGCTCTGGTTGCAGGTTGTTTTGAGATAGATGATGTTGTACAAAACTTTGTTTTGGGCGGCCACTTTCCTCCTTTTACAAACCTACGATTGGCATACTGCCATTCTTCTACTGGCTGAAATCTATAACCTGACAGACGATGCATTTTATTTACAGATGGCAAAAACGGTTTGGATTCGAGTATATACAATTCAGTTGGAGATAACTCAGGTTCTAAAGCAACTTCATCAATGGTAGGAATGTTACTTGTACTGGATGAAGAAGGTAATTCAGATGGTATTATTGGAAAGAAATGTTTACGGGGTCTTGCGACAGGCTTTTGTATTTTGGGTTTAGCAGGTATTAACTTGACATGTCCGTTATCAATCGCGACTCTTTAAAATTGGGATCTGTCTTCTGTTGGTCAGCAATTGATTTGTATTGAAAATACCAATTACTAGGCAGTTCTGTGGAATCATACAGTACTCCTTCAACCTGGGCATTAGATATTCCTATTGTCACACAGTCTCTCAAAATTGGTTGCTTGAGTTTGGGATGAACAGTATTTGTTAACTGGAATGAAGCTTGGGCAATGATAGACAGATATTCACTATCTTCGACCATGGACACACCTTGCACACCTACCAACATTTTCCAACAGTCTTTAAGATGAACCTCACTCAGACTGACAGCGTAATCTGGGTAGATGGTGCCATACTAGCAACCGGAAGCTAAATTTCCCATTATAGTTCTGATTCTAGCGTTATCATATGTTTGATGGCGAGTGTCGAACAATTCTGCAATGCATGGGGCATTGATTCCATGACGAAACAAAGGGGCTAACCCGACTCTTATCCCTCCAAAGTGAATATAAAAATATTTGCCTTCTTTCACATACTGTTTAAATTTTTTGATATCATCCTCAGAAAACAAATTCAGAGCAACTATTTGAACAGATGGACCGGATATTTTCAGAGTTATTTCTACTTCTTTCAGAAATGACCTTTTCTTGAACGCAAATGTTATTGGAAGCTCATAAATATCAGTCGCGTGCAGAGAGGGCAGATTCCATTGTTCAGGGTTCTCAACTACTTCATGATTATTGTTGACATCTATTTCAGTTTCAGTTGAGCGCGACGATATTTCATTAACCAGACGTCTTTCCACAGTTGAAAATGAACGAAGTAAGCTAGACATATTGAGCTAAATTAAACTAGAGATTGACTAAAGTGGCTTTTATCGAAATTGCAATTACAGAATAACTGCACATAGAAGGCTACTTGGCCAGCTTTAGGCTCTGTCTAGAATTTATCCAAGGATTAGAACAGGGCTCTGATACCAGTATTAAGGACTCAGTACTTACTTGACAACTGAAGAGGTGTGCTGAACCTATTCTTCAACTCATCTGCAAGACATACGAGGACTCCACGAGCGACACCAGCTCTCAACCCGCTTTACGGTCTTCTAAAATGACGATCTTAAAAGAACAGACCTCAGTCTGGTGGCCCAGCAAGCTTCAATATTAATCAA
>APFE030751204.1:60389-78770 GCA_000404065.3 Pinus taeda | reverse complement strand
ATTTATGTAATGTAAAGGAGGTTGCCCCCTCGAAGAGGCTGAATTCTAAGGTGTTGATCTATATTTTCTATCTTTTTTGAGCTGGTTTCATAACACAATCAATGTGATGTAACATGGAAGTCCAAGATACCCACTTGTTGAACATAGAGTCATGTAAGTTAGAAATTCATGGAAGTCGAACAGTCATGAGGGTAGTCGAACAGCCACAAGGGTCAGTTTCACCCTTGGCTATAAATACCTCCCTCATTTGTACATGAGAGCACTTTTCACCTCAACTCCTCCCACATAGCCAAGAGAGTTTGTCATATTTTCTTTGAGGAATAAGTAGTGGCTCCAATGCCCCTCTAACGGGGTTAGTGATGTATGGTCTAATGATGTGTCTTGGAACTTTCGATTAATTCAGAAGCCAGTTAACAGGCCACAATGTTTTCATACATGTATTATATTTATTGTAAGACTAATCTTTAACACTTGTAATGCATGTTTCTTTAATGATGTGTTCTACATCTAGCCTGATTCATTTATTGTAATGCATCATCTATTAATGGAAATGTGTTGTATATTTTTTTAACGTTGTCCCGTCCATGTCAACTGCTCTACCAAACATCAGACAAACCTTTCACATGAACCTTGTTGCAACAACCGTCACACTCATCTCGCATTGATCTGTGAGTGTTGTACGTGTTATCTTACCTTGTATGTTGTGACAGCCACATCCGAGTGCACTGCTTCACCAGAAGTGTGCATGTCCTTTTGTGTTGTGTGTTCCTAGTTTAGTTGGGACTGATCCCTTTCAACCTGGAACTCACCTTCACTCTCTTCCCCTCACAGTGAAAGAACCATTGACACAAGTACACTTACACTCACCAGGCACACGAGCCTCACTTCTCGAAGATAAAGCAAGCCACTCTCCTGTTCTGATAAGCAAGAGTTGAGGCAAATCCTTAAGAAAATGGCAATCAGGCCATCATACCGGATGGGACTCCCACACCAAATGGTGTGAGGTCTAGATGGGACTTCATACCAAGGTGATCCCTGGACTTCATACCGGGGTCCAGCACAGTCAGAATTTCTGGTGCTAGAAGGAGGGGGACCAATTGTACATGGCTGAAGTTCCCCTCACACTCATTCAACAAACGTTTGGTCAAGGTAGTAACCCGCACTCTCTCTCACCTACAAGCGACTCAGCAGTTGGTTACTCCTCACCTCCTTGCGTTGAGCATGAGACTTCAAATCAACACCTTCGCGCTATTCATCCCATCACTCACCAGTTCGTGAAAGCAGGCAGACTAATCCAAGACAGACAACATCTTCCACATGTGGCGAGGAATCCAAAGGCAACTCCTACGAGTGTTGATGTATCGTCAGTGGAAGAAGCAACCTTTGCCACACTTGAAGGTCTAGGAGAATCTATCGAAGATGAAAATAAATCTCCCATCCTCCTGCAAAGTGAACAAGGAACTCTTGTGGTCTTGGGATCAGACTTGGATATAGGACGCGGAGGGGAAGGCAGCAAAGGAGGCGAAGGCAAAGACGGACCAACGGACTCAGAGTCGGATGCATCAGACTTCGAAGGAGAAGAAGAGTACAAAGAGGATGAAGAGATGTTCGACCAAAATCTTAAATGGATGACTTAGGGACCACTGGCTCTCCCGGATGTTCTGCACAAGATGTCGAGGTGAGAATGAACATCAAGTTTAACCCTGATAGTGCGGTGAAGGCGGAAGACCACTTAGACAACTTCTACCTACAACTACAGACCCTTGAGGTACGTTATGATGACGTAGCATGTGGATTGTTTCCATATAGCTTGGATGGTTGGGCAGCTACTTGGTATTATAGCCTTCCACCCAACTCTATATATAACTAGGGTTCTTTCAAATGTATGTTCCTTGAAAAGTTTGATTATGACAAGACCCCATCCATGCTACTCAAAGATTGGGAAGCCTTAAGATGGAGGGAAAGGAGAAAGTGAGTGAGTTCAATCAGAGGTTCATGTGTATATTTAATAGGTTCCCAGTAGACACTAAGCCTCATGACTCCATCATCACTAATTACTACACGTCCACACTGCCAACCAACATTGTGCAGTTCATCAAGCAAGCTGCGAGACCAACACTATTGGAAAACTGTGAAGAGGCTATCACTGTTGAGAAAGACCTACGTGTAGTTGGATTCATCAAGGATGATCAATTGGTAAAGGACTCCAAGGATGCGAGTAGGCAGTCCCAAGAAATGATAAGCAAGGGTAGAGACAAGGAAGCAACCGAAATTGAGACCCTCACTTTTCTTTTGAAGAGCTTGTCCACTGAAATGTCGGGACACAAACAACGTAGATCAGACACATTTGCAAGTAGTCACCCACCCATACAGAGACATGAAAGTAGTTCATCAACCGGCTCATCAAGTAGTGATTCGTTCGTTCCAAAAAAATGTGCAAAAGCCTACGTTCCAGCTCGAACAGTGTGCAGATTCGAAATTGTGTTCTTTCCACGAAGAACATCATCCTTAGAGATGTTGCCCATGCTGGAAGTGAGTCACAAATATTTTTTATAGCTGTACACTCGAGGCAGGAAGTGATATGCAGGAGCAACTGGAAGACACATATAACGATGCAGAGGTTGCACCTGATGAGCCATCAATCTCTAAGCATGTGGTGAACACGTATCAGTGCTCGCAAACAATGGAAAAGATGAACACCAAGAAGTAGACCCAGAAGCAAGCTGACCATTACAGTCTTAGAAGTAAATGGGCTCCCCCCACACTTGAGGAGATGCAACAAAAGGTTAGAATGCTGATAACGGAGACTGATCCACTAGTTGCCTCGAAGCAACAAACAAAAAATAAGTCTGAAAAGACTGCAGCAGGCCAGAGTACGTCCATAAATCCATCAGCCTCAATTTGGTCATGCTTAAAGTGATAGGTGATTCAGATATACTAGTGCGACAGGTACATGACACCATTCATTATTTATCACCACATCTAAAAAACCACCAAGAAGAAGTATGGTGATTAACCTCAAACTTCCAAGCATTTAATATCATTGTTGTGCCATGTATGCGTAATGCAGCTGTCAATGCATTAGAAAATGTAGCCTCAAGAATGACACCAATTAGGGATAGATTTACTATTGAAATTTTGTACAAGCCATCTACCTCGAATAACATAACTAACATACGTGTGTTTAATGATGATAAACAGATACTACATTTTATGGCCAATTCTGACATTTTCAAAGATGCAACAATAGAAGACGACGAACACGAACACTCTCTACAAGAAGGAGCTGATGACATGAAAGGCCACATTATCAAAAAAGGTATGGTATCACTGGAAAAGATATATGACTTATAGGAGCAATTCCAAGGGCCAAGGAATAGCGAAACCCATATTTCCACCATGAGGCACAAACTGATAAACCTAGGAATAGAAAAGGATCTGAAATTTGTCAGCCTTGTTACATGTTGTACACATCAAGCCTTCATTCGCTTGTTCAAATAGTACCGAGATATGTTGGCGTGATGATTTGAAAACCTATGACACACGGATCATCCAACATATCATCCCAATCAAGGAAGGGGTCAAGCCATATCAACAAAAGCTGAGAAAAGTACATCCGTCGCTTGAACCCCTCATACAGAAAGAGCTTACTAAATTGTTGAATGCACGGATCATATACAGAGTTTGCCATTCCACTTGGGTCTCTAACCTTGTGCCTATATGAAAGAAGTCTAGGGAAATCCGCTTGTGTGTCGACTTTTGGAATGTTAACCGCACCTTGGACAAAGATAACTACCTCGTTCCTTCTATGGACCATACCTTGCAAAAAGTATTTGGGGCACATATGTTCTCTCTCCTTGCGGTTTTTCAGGGTAAAATCAAGTTCTGGTAGTAGAACCTAACAGACTCAAAACTACTTTCGTACCAAGTGGGGTACGTTCTCTTATAGACAGATTCCATTTTTACTTGTAAACACAGGCGCAACATTCAACGTGCTATGGACATCGCCTTTCGTAGACTCATTGGGAAAAGCATGGTGGTATACCTCGATGATGTGATTGTGTTCTCCCGAAGATGAGAATACCACATACACCATCTTAAGAAAAATTTTGAGCAATGTCGAAGATACGAGATTTCCTTGAACCCCAAAAAGAGCGTATTTGCTGTGTCAGAGGGGAACCTCCTTGGACACATTGTTGCCAAGAGAAGTATAAAGGTGGATCCAAATCGGGTCCAAGCTATCACATGCATTCTTCACCCAGTCAACAAGAAATCCATGCAGTCCTTCTTGGGAAAGATAAACTTCCTCTGGAAATTGATCTCAGATTATGCACAAATAGTCATGCCCATGGAGGACATCATCAAGAAAGATGTAGTGTACATTTGGGGCAAGAAAGAAAAGCATGCATTCACCCAGATTAAGCAAGCCATTGCTAAAGAACCTGCACTGTACAGCCCAGATTTCAAAAAGGATTTACTACTATACACCTTCGCTTTCAACAACTTGCTAGTTGCAGTACTCACTCAGAAAGACAAAGCTAATGATGAATGTCCCATCTCTTTCATGAGTGCAAGCATGTAGGGATTGGAACCCTGCCATTGACAAACAAGCTTATGCGGTTTACAAGGCGGTGAAACACTTCAGGCCCTACTTGCTGAAAAACCACTGCATTGTCTTTGTTCCCCACCCAGCACTACGTACATTACTGGTACAACAAGAGCTGGGAGAATGACATGCAAACTGGATGATAGGTTTGCAAGAATATGATCTTGAAATCAAGCCAGTACACATAATCAAAGGACATGTGCTCTGCAAACTTGCAGCTGAAGTAGTACATGCCTGGGAGAGGGAAGAAGAGCTCGTTGGTTGGGAGCAGGAGATTGATATGTACGAAATAAGGAAAACCTCTTGGTACACAGATATACGTCGGTACCTTGAGCATGGCACCATACCCTCTCACTTTTCTATTAGACAAAAGAGGGCATTACACTTGAAAGTGTTAGCATACCAGTAGGTGCATGGAGTGCTTTATAGAAAGCACAATAATGGAGTTTTTCTCAGGTGCCTAGAGGCACTGGAATCAGAGAAGGTACTTCAAGATCTGCATGATGGACCCGTCGGGAGTTACTTTGCGGGGAACACCACATCACACAAGGTTATGCGAGCTAGTTTTTACTGGCACACATTATTCAAGGATGCACATGCCTATGCCTGCAAATGCCCGGTCTGTCAATGGTACGCTGACAAAACACGAAGATCAGCAGCCCCACTACACCCTATTATAGTG
The DNA here is from genome assembly GCA_000404065.3 of Pinus taeda. NCBI lineage: Eukaryota > Viridiplantae > Streptophyta > Pinopsida > Pinales > Pinaceae > Pinus > Pinus taeda. Next base: position 73,482 of record APFE030751204.1, on the reverse strand, counting down.
ACTGAACCATTCCAATAGTGAGGCCTAGACATTATTAGGGAAATTTTCCCTCATTCATCAAAGCAACACCATTATATCCTAACATCAATTGACTACTTTACACAGTGGACAGAGGCATTTCCACTCAAACAAGTGAACAACCAAGAGGTCATCAACTTCCTCCAACAGAATATCATCTCACACTTTGGCATTTTGGTATCACTTGTTTTTTATAATGAAACTTATTTTTTGTCTTTGAAACTCTATGACTTTGCATTACAAAATGGTATTGTGTTAAAGTATTCATCAAATTACCATACGCAAGGAAACGGTCTAGTAGAGTCTATAAATAAGAATCTCATTTGTATAATCAAGAAGATGATTTTCTCTGAACAACGTAACTGGCATACCACCCTGACGAATGCACTATGGGCTGACTGTGCAACACCTAAGCCCTCTCTGAACACCTCGTTGTACTTCTTGGTCTACGGTAAAAAAACCATCCACCCGCCAAATTTCTACTTGCCTGCTCTTCAGCTTTCCCAGGAACCCCAAGGCAAGCCTTGTCAGCTGGTTCGGTGTAGGATGGATGCTCTCCATAAGATCCAAGAAGAAAGGATGAAAGGAAAAAAATTCATACTCCACCAGAACCGTATCAAGAGGTGGTTCAATAAGAAGTCTGCAGGGACAACTAGCTTCGATGTGGATGACTTAGTTCTGAAATGGGATAAACTCCATGAATACAAAGGCAAACATACAAAGTTCTAGCCCCTGTGGATTGGACCATACACAGTTCACGAGAAGCTTGGCCCATACACATATCCTTTGCAATCACTTGACAAGAGGGTTGACAACCTTCCCATCAACAGTCAAGATCTCAAGCATTATTTCCAATAGGTCGGGCCACGCCCGTGCCATGTACATAGTTTTATTGCTACTTGTTGTTTCATTTGATTTATTTTGCTTATTATTTTTTCTTTTTCTTTGTTTTATTCTGATTACTATTTTTTTTCACGTGCATTTTGGTTGTTTGATATATTACTATTTTTGTTTTCGAAAATAAGTGCTGCCAACTACTACATTCTGGCTTTTGAATAGAGTATGTGGCTAAATTTGAAGAGACTTGTGACACTGCAACACTTGGCTAGTATTGTGTCCACTTTCTTTGTACCTTGTTACAACCTTCGGCCGATGAAGACCTGACGGAAAATACAAACCATCTATAAGGGAAGCTTTGGTCCAACTGTGAACCTGTGTCCAAAATGGGAAGCCCCATGCTTGTACTTAGCTTTCTGCTCTATGTGTTGAAGCTAATCCAATTAGTAGAAACAGAGAAGGGGAAAAATATAAACAAGCAAACCTATGTTAGAGGTCTTACGTGCTTCTCTGAAGGAACAACCTCTTATGCTCTCAATAAGTTGGGATCCCTCTTCCGCCCCAAAAATAAATAAGTTCCTATGCACAGTTCTCTTAAAAAATACAAAGGTGAAAGAAGAGAAAGGCTTCCTGCGCAAAGAGGTGAAGCATGCAACTCCACTGGGGTACTAACCAGGCTCGCTGATAGTGGAGCAATGTGTGTGTTCCTGCGTGACTCCATCGGGGTACTGTCTAGACCTGCTGGCAGTGGAGCAACACCAGAGATGAAAATTTATACTCTGAAAATCTTCAACTCGTGAACTAAACTACCCTTCTCGGATTTGAAACACTAACATCTAAGTTGAAATTTTGATTGTGTTTGACTGAGTTGGAAAAAGGTGAGCCATTTATGTCCATGGGGTAAGTGGGGAAACTGAAGTAACCTGCATAGCAATTCAATAGTTCCTGAAAGACCAAGGCCCTGTGCTAGCAATGAACCGAAACAGAGAAGCTCGAGTTCTACCAGTGTGTTGCCAAGTGTTGTAGCGGTTACAACCACTCTCCAAAATTTTGTCCTGCACCAATTTCAGAGCCTCCCTTGAAGAGTTTCACTTGATGACTGTACACACTCGGGTTCACTTCGTGAGCTCATGTGAGTCTTTACATTCACCTTGCTTGTTTATTTCACTCAAGTCTTTGCATGTTGATGTCTAAGTCATGCTTGCGACCATTTTCTAGATATGCTCAAAGTATTTTCTTCATATGTGTTTGTCGTGTTCGCCATGAAGGCATCTGTCGCACTCACACACGGAGTCATACACATTTTTTCGCGCAAGCGTCATCTCGATCATGAACTATCAATCATGAGTGTCACTCTTGTCACTTGTATCATCAGTCAGTCATGTTGAACATGTGTGTCCGGATGGTTTGGTCATTTCATCGTCAAGTCATGTGAGTGTGTGTCTGTATGATCTCCTATGCATCTTTCGATTGTTCATGCACTTAGTCATTTTTGTTGTAGTTCTAGCGACTAGACTCCTCACTAACAGCCAAACCATCACCCTACTTTTGACTCGATTGACTGTCAACCAGAACATCTCAGAAGCACCAAGCTAGCTCTTTCAAGCTGTGATGCCTACAAGCAATTCAATCAGCACTCATGCTGGCCACCTGGATAGTCGACCAGCTGTTCATCTCAAAAATTGTGTAGTGCTCATGAGTAGGCCTCCCACTGCCCATGAGTAAGCTCAACTCTGAAATTGCGCAGAGATGATCAACAAGCCGGCCTCCCGGCCTTAATGCATTTTTCCTAGCCACCAGCAGACTGCTTTTTCTCTCCAGGAATTGTGCAGTTTTGCTGCCAGTGACTGAGTATCCAACTGGTAGTTCCCTCTGGGAATTATGCAAGTCTGGCTGCCAGTGACCCCAGAAGCCAACTAGCAGTTCCCTTTGGGAATTGTACAAATCTAGGTGCTAGTTACCCAACATACAACTAGAAGTTCCCTCTGGGAATTACGCAATTCTGGCTGCCATTCTCCCCAGCAGTTCCCCAGAAAAACTATGTAATCCTTGCCTACTGGCCCTTCATGCAAGCCCAGCCCGTTCCTCTGGAAATTGCGCATATTTGAATTTCTAGCCTCTGCTGATTGTTCATTCCATAAAATGTGTAAAGCATGCCTGCCCAACCCTGCTGTAGCTCTGGCTGTCCCTCCCAAAATTTGCTCAATTTTGCCTCCCAGTCGAGCTAGACCTCACAGACAGTCACTGTCAACTCAAATTGTCCATCTCCATCGTTCAATGAATCTTGCGCAGTTTTCATCAGCAGTTGCCTGGATCCATCATCCTACATCATAGCCCTAGTGCCTCTCTCGGTCACCCACATCCGAATGATCATATGTCATGGTAGACTAGGATGATCATGTGTCATGGTAGACTAGGAGGTTTTGGATTTCATGTCGTCTCGTCATGAGTGACTGTAGGTACAGGTACACCAACAAACATTTCAAGATGACGAATAGGATGAATGAAGGGAGCACCTGCAGATGGACAGGTTCACCAACGGATGAATGAACGATGCATGTGAAGCGGATGAACGTGATGAACATGCACCTTCACGAACAAGCGGACCTATCAAGCTTCCAACATGAAAGCAAGGAACACCATGCTCAAGCTTCATCAAGTGAACCAAGGACCATCAAAGACTCCATGCACTTCGCCATGCGGAGGTGAAGCTATGATACACCATGAAGACATCCATCACTCAACATCATTGTAGCTCGACATGCACTTCAGCAACAACACAAATGTACCAGCATTGTCATGTCAAGTCATGTCTAGTCAAGTCATGAGTCATGTTGCCCACATCTCCACTATGGGCTTGCTTTCAATCAATGTGATGTAATGTGGAAGTCCAAGAGACCCACTTGTTGAGCATAGAGTCATGTAAGTTGAAAATTCATGGAAGCCAAATGGTCATGAGGGTAGTCGAATAGCCACAAGGGTCAGTTTCACCCTTGGTTATAAATACCCCCCTCATTTGTACATGAAAGGCCTTTTCACCTGAGATCCTCCCACATAACCAAGGGAGTCTAAAAATATTTTCTTTGAGGAGTAAGTAGTGGCTCCAACGCCTCGCTGACGGGGTTAGTGATGTATGGTGTAACAATGTGTCTTGGATCTTTTGCTTAATTTAGAATCTTGTTAACAGGTCATCACGTTTTCATACATGTATTGTTTTGTTGGAAGACTAATCTTTAACACTTGTAATGCATGTTGCTTTAACCATGTGGTCTACATTTGAACTAATTCATTCGTTGTAACGCATCATCTATTAATGGAAATGTGTTGTATATGTTGTCAACATTGACCTGTCCGTGTTGACTTCTCTGCCGGACATCAGACGGACCTTTCACATGAACATTGTTGCAACAGTCATCGCACTCATCTCAGACTGATATGTGAGTGTTGTACGTGTTATCTTACCTTATATGTTGTGACATCCGCATCGGAGTGGACTGCTCCGACGGAAGTTGTGCATGTCCTTTTATGTTGTGTGTTCCTAGCTGAGTTGGGACTGATCCCTTTCAACCTGGAACTCACCTTCACTCTCTTGCCCTCATAGTGAAAGAACCATTGACGCAAGTACACTTACACTCACCAGGCATGCGAACCTCACTTCTGGAAGATAAAGAGAACCACTCTCCTGTGTTGAAAAGAAAGAGTTGAGGTAAATCCTTAAGAAAATGGCAACCGAGCCATCATATCAGATGGGCGTCCCACACCAAATGGCGTTAGGTCTAGTTGGGACTTCATACTGGGGCTATCCCCTGAATTTTGGTGGGTCTAGCACCGTCAACAAGTTCTTAATCCCTAAGCCCTAAGGATTGTGCTAAGGGGTTGGGCTTTTCCATTGCTCGATTGCTTGGTGCTAACCCTCATCATTAGGAAGGCTCTAGGATCATCACTTGAGCATTACATTGATTCTTTGGCTATAGTATTCGTCAACTCTTCCTTATCCCAGGTGGTTGGATTACCATTAATTTTAATCTAGGAATTTTTTATTATTATATGTTATAGGTGAAGGTGTAGCATGTTTATGTAACAATTGTATACAAAATTACCTTCAATCAGTTTAATCTGGTTTGAGGTCCCTGAAACTAATTTTAGACGAATTGTTTTTCCATATGTATATATTATTTTTCAAATGGTTTTGCTATTTTTATATATTATTTTTATTTAAATAAGATATAACATTTATTTATATTACATGGCAAATTTTTTTCTTTGGGTCATAAATTGATTTTAAATGAACGGTCTTGTTATTTTTATATTTCAAGTTGTATTACTTTTATGCAGTATGATATTTGTTTAATTTTTATTACTTGTTAACAATTTTTTTAATGATCTTGTTATTTTTCTTGTTCCAAAAATTGATTCAGATGAATGATATTGTATATTGATTTTTTAATATTTTTACCATCCAATTTTTCCCATTTCTAATGTTAAAGCATAAAAACTTATATATCTAGTTTTTATCACCTAGATATGATATTTGTTCATTTTGTATTACTTGTTAACAAATTTTTAAATGTGTATAGAGTTTTACCAATTGAATCTCGATTGTTATTTTTCTTATTCAAAATATTGATTGGGATGAAGGGTATTGTTTATTGTTTTTATTAGTTTTTGGTTGTCCAATTTTGCCCATTTCTAAAGTTAAAACATAAACACATATATATCTAGTTTCTATCACCTACATAATCTTATGTATTGTGCAGTCCATAATTTATAGTACTCCCAATTTTCTCACCCTCATCCAAGACTTATATGAGCTTATATGGTCATTCTCATGTGGATCGATATTTTAGAATATTTGTAAAATATGATGGACATCCAAGACTTATATGACCTTATATGGTCATTCTTATGTGGATTGATTATTTTGGAATATTTTAAAAATATGATGGACATAAGAAAAAATAAATAGTTGACTTTGTTTATGTTCATCAAATTTCCAGAATATTTCAAAATTTCTAATCAAGTTATGTTAAAGCGAATTTATATAATTCAAATTGAAAACCTTAACCAGACTCATTAAAACTATTGCTAATTAAAACTTAACAAAACTAGTTCAACCTAGGACTAAGGGTAGGGATGTAGGTGGCAATATATGTATTCTACAATTTTGACAATTGACTTTTAGTTTCCTTCAATATTACTTTAATCCTCTTTCTGTAGGCATCAAAGCCAACTAGAGACTCTCTCCGGAAACAACTTGATTAATTTGTGTTTTGCCTCTTTTGAACTTGTTTCAAAATATATATTATCCTAACATTTTGAAACCAAATCAAAATGGTGGCAATAATAGAATATCATTAGTAAGATCAAGATAAAGAGCCAGATTAGGTGCGGATCCTTATCAAAAAGATAAAGATTAGTTTCATTAATGATTTTACCATTTTGACTTAAACATTCATAATAAAATATAAACTAGTGTTCTGCAACTCCATATCATACATAATGGATTCAGATCTATAACGTGCAACATATCAATTCTAAAAGAAAGAAAATAGAGTTGCTAACATACCAATCATCCATGTAAAAGATACATTACATAATTTGAAAAAAAGGGGATTCCATTATGCCATTCTAGCACATTAGATCCAATACATCCTTACACCCACAACATGAAAACAAATTGATTATAACAATATGGGTATGGAATTGTTTATGTTGATAATGAAATATTATATATTGCAATATTCAAGTATCTTGGAATATTACTTAAACAATAAAATTTAGATAGTTTTTTTATAATTAAAAATAAGAAAACTAATATAAAGTATTTTTATTTCTTAATCAATTAAGAGGATGCATTAGATTTTGAAGTCATGGTCACTTAAGAAGATTATGTTCTACGAAGTATGACAAGGCAAAGGAACAAAATATAGGATTATAAAGTGTTATTAAGTCCCACTTTGATAAGCACCATTGTCAACACTAACTAAAGCCATAACACCATCCACTTACATTAATGAAGTAATGGTACACCATCTAATTGTTTCATTTTGTTATCTGAGAACTAAGAAGAGCTGTGATACATCACAGTGGAGCTTGGATGAGTGTTTGAGAACAAAAATGATTGCTTTGGATGAGTGAAGATCATATGTAAGTAAAGAAATTCTAATTATTTCAATAGCATACACCCTTTGGGGTGGCTTAGTTACCCCTTAGGAGGTAATATATCTCAATTGATATCCTTCCCTATAATGAGTTAGCTTCTATATATATAACTATCAACACAAGAAAATCAAATATGACTCAACATATACATATTAGGAGCTTATATATGCATCTAAGGAAACCTTGGGAAAGAAGGTAAGAATCCATTTTTCATACCAAACTCAATGCACCCACTTAAGTCCATATAATGATTTCTTAAATTCACATAATAATAAATGATATTTGGCATACCCCTATGGTTGCTCCATATAGATCCCCTCATCAAGATCCCCACATAAAAAAGAATTTTTCAGATCCATGTGTTGTACCTGATGATGGGACAAGAAGATGGAAAATCATAAGTGATGGAACAAGAATATGGAAAACCATTTAAGGAACGGTGTATTACACTATGTTAAAAATACATACATGGTAATTTATTTACTTATTTTCTAGTGGCTTACATTAGTGATCATTGCATAAGGTGGGAAGGACAAAAATTGACATCATGGGATTGGTTATCCTAGAAAATTACTTGGCGGTATCTATAATATTTAAAGGCCTTTTTTTTTCTTTGGATCAATGAGTGGTCACCTAAGTTGAGATGTAATTAATCTTATTTCACATCTTGAAATAGCTCTGATCACACAAAATGTGAGGGTGAGGGTGTGTTTGCATCAATCATCATATCCAAGTGTCATATATAAAATTCTAGGTTAAATCCTTCTTGTGAAGGCTATTTAACTTCCATGTGGACATAAATATATATTCCACTGCAGGGAGAAAATATCTCAAATAAAGAGGAGACATATTTTTAAATTGATGTTTGATGAGGAATAATTTAATGTGTATTTCATTCTAGATTAGGATGTTAATGGTGTCTCACTAAATTCTTATTCGTGTTTTGGGTCTAATTACTCATACTTGCTATTGAATTTGAAGGATGCTCTATATGTGTTGAAATATGAAACTTAGAATATAAAATGATGTTTAGAATTTATGCACTATTAGAGGTTGAGATTTATTATTGATGAAATTAGCCAACCAAATTAAACATTTTGGATTATATTCCTAACCATTCCAACTTGAGACCATTTGTTAATACGTTTTCCCAAGGGCATTGATTTGTAAACTTCCATTATTATTCAATTGGGACAATTCATCACAATAGATCTTGTAATATTCCATCATTCAATCAAAATAGATATTTATTTTTCATCATTATCTCATAATCTAAGGCATTTGCAATAAAGAAATATATTTTTCATTTTATTGATTTTTTTTTACAGGGATCAGAAAACCCATTAACCATGGTTCAAAAATGGACATTATGCATAGAAGTTACTTGTTATTCTAATCCAAGACAAGCAATGATTTCTTATGTGATATACAATATTGCGATGAACAAAATCCTCCAAAGGAAAATGAATGTACCTAGAAGGACAACAAACAATGAAGCATATTATATTACATTGATAGAAGGCTTAGGAACAACTAGGGAGTATAGATCCAATGGAATTCTAGTCTACACCAATTCTAAACTTGTGTGCAACCAGATGAAAGGTGTGTACCAAGTCAAAAGGAGAAGTTAAAACAACTACATAGAGAAGCAAAAATTATTGTCAGTCAATTTCAATTATTTAGCATAAGTCATTGTGAAAATGTCAATAGGATATCTAGTGATCTATCATATGGGACAATGCCAATTCAAGATTAGTATGTGAGAGATGAATTGGTGTCAAGAAGCACTCCATCAAAATTTATTAATGGACATTGTAAGATATCTTTGATATGTGTGTGTATTTTTAGTTATAAATGTGGTATCTTTAATTACCACGTGTTTCTTTCAATACTATACTACATGTGCCCCCACTAGGTAATCATAACTTGGTGAATTATTATGTGAATTATCGGGACTAACATGTTTTAGAAAAAAAAAATATTTAATTCTCATGATGTGCACTTTAGCATTTATGTTTGTAGCCTTGAGTATAATTGAAATGAAGAATTTACACCAAATATTTTTGAAGAAAACCTTATATAGTTACACTTATTTGTCTTATTAATTTATTGAATTCTTGATCTTTTAATTGTAATTTTAAATATTTTAAATGCAATGACGAAACAAGGGTTTAATATATATATAAAAAAAATTTTTATATAATATATATAATATATAGATATATATATATATATATAATATAATTATATTGGATTGAGCATGAGCAGTGACCACCTCATTGTTTGAGGCGTAAATAAGATAAAGAATCAACTGAGTCTCGAGCATCGACTAGAGTGTGACTTTTTATGCATGTTGACGAGATTGGTCATGGATCTAGGAGAGTAGCAAATGAAGAAAGGGAGGGCCATTGTTCAGTACATCATGATCGTGGTATATATATGTTTATTTACATTTACTTAAATGATATTCATAGAATTATATGTACATACATATTGAATGTATTTTTTTCAGTTTAGCTAAATATTAAGTTATAATAAATTCCATTTGTTTAGGAACATCTCTCCCTAGGTCAATGAAAATATCAGATCAATCAATAAAGGACCATCATTCACATCATCATGGTATGGAATATATGTGTGTGTATGTGTGTACATTTACCTAAATGATAATTTGGTTGAATCGTATGTACATACATATTGAATAGATTTTTGCCAATTTAACTTAATTGATTTATAATTTCTATTTTTTTAGAAGCATCTCTCACTAGGTCATCATGTGAACGTGTTCGTGAATCTCAATCAGACCATTATGATCCTCATTTCGGTAAATTTTATATACATATATATGATGTTGAAACAAATTTGAGTGTAAATAAATTGTATGCTATATGCATTATGTCTATTTTGCGTGTATAAATACATTGAAATGTTTTAATATTTATGTAATTACATTGAAGCATGGGGTGAAAACATTGACCAAATTTAACATAGGCAAAGGAGTGTGATTCAAGAAGAAGACCATATGCCACTTACCACCTCTCCGTTTGATATTCCTGATGAGATTCCTTAGGAAACAAACATCCAATAATGTATGTTATAAAGGTGCACAACTCATTATTCAAATTGCATAACGATCTTCAGAGCTTGGAGCTTCCTATAGAGAGTCAACAAAGCTTAGAAATAGTTTTGTACTTTCTAAGTTCATTTCTTAATATTTACAAGAACCTTAGGCCAAAAACTAATGGATTTAACGATATGATGAGGCGTAGAAAGGAGACAATTAAGGGTCCCGATAAATGGGTCGACGTAAATAGGAGGGTTATAAAAGCACATACTATATCTATGTTTAATTTCAAAGAAGGGCCGAAAAGAAAGATGCTAAAGATGCAATATTTTAAGCACCCTCAAATAGGCCACCATTTATATGATAGGTTCCTTGCAGTGTATGGAAATATGCCATGGAATGAAGAGGTTCCAAATTATTTTGCTCAATTTTTTTATGCAGTTTTTTTTTGGGTATGAAACCTGATTATACCGTTCCATCAAAATATTATGGTATCGGAAAAGGTCGAATATATGATCTAAAGGGTGAATATAGGGATATTAAATTTCCTCGTCCTCCACCTCCTTTGGTACCTCAACCTCCACATCTGGTAACTTTGTAATCGGAGACGGATGCCACTTCTCAGATTGGTTGAGAAGCAAGATATGCCATTATAGACAACATACAAACTGCATTGACTGGAATTGATGTCGATCTAAATCGAAAAAGAGCAAGAGTTAATGCACGTGATAATTTTGTATATAAATCAGATGTGTAGATAGATAATATGAATATTAAAGAGGTTAAAGCGTATGCAAAGACTTGTCGTGATGGTTGGAAGGGCCTATTTGGTCATGAGGAAGAGGGCATGGGATCGATATGTGTTAATGTTTAGAGTTTTAATGTAATGTAATGTATGTGTTAAAATGTTGATTCACGTACATTTTGTAATTTTTTCAGATATAATCGAACACGAATGTATCATATGTTCACCATTTGCAGTTAAGTTGTTTGATGAACAAAAATTTTGATAATATCACGGTGTCAGGTTCATGTTCAAATGAAGATTTGTTGAGAGATGTTAGTTTTTTTTAAGAACATGTTGATACTATTAATTTATTTTTATTATATCGGTGTTGTGAAGAAATATTTGTACATATAATTAAATGTTAACAAATTTCCATTCCATTCGACATTTTTGACACAACACCACTCTCTTCCTCCTTATTAGGAGATGTGTCAAATATTCGCTTGTCACAAGTATTGAATATTACACTTTTGTTTTGTTATATATAGAAGCAATTTTCGTTAAAAAATGAGATATCTATTTTACAGTTTTAAAATTTTTGAATTTTAGGTTTGTAGAGACAATTTCCCTTCTCCAGGGACATTAGTGACAAAGTCAACTATTGATCCGGATTTAAACAAGAATGCAACAAATTATAGAGATAACCAAAAACACAGAGATGCAGCAGAAAAATACTTCATTTCATTAATGTAAAATATTGAATTATGCTTACAAACAGGAATGGAAATACACCAGCTAGGGCGATGGTAGCTTATCTCTGAGATGTGGCGGCTACATGCCTCTGAACTGTCTTACAATGAGGCTCAAGGGCCTTTTTATTATTGAACAATAAGAGAAAACCCTAAACAACCAAAACCCCAACCCGAGGAGACGTAACACCGAGAGTTTGTGGGCCCCGTTGGGGTGAGTTGGACAACCAACTTCCCGGGGTCGCAAATTGGTCATATTATCTTCGTTTGATGCGCATGATAGCCCATTGGAAAGATCTCTCCGAGGACTACGATGGAAAAGATGATTTTAAACAAAAAATCATTAGGGGTAGATTTCCCCAAAAAACGTCGTTTAGGGCCTCAAAACGGCTCCAGAAGTTTAGGACCCGAAAAACTGCTAAAAATAGTAAACAATGTGATAATTAAGGAAACTGAAAAACTGAAAGAAGCACTGGTGGGGATCCAAGTGGAATTAGCGGGTGGCCACCAATATCCACCTGGATAATTCCTCCCCCCTTAGGAAGAAATGGTCCCCATTGTGTTGAGTTCCTTCATGAGATGAGGGAACTTCTGTTGAACTTGGTCCTTGGTGAGCCACTTGCCCTAGTGAAGGATTTGGCCTTCTTTGACAACTCGATACAGTTGGATATTATGCTGGCGAGTGTACTTGATCTGTGTGTCCATGATCTGATCAGTTGCAGCTTGTTCCGTGCAATTTGGATTTAACTCTATGGGTGTGAGTTGTTCTGCAATGTCGGATGTGTCGAGTAATGGTGGAAAGTATGACCGAAGGTGGTCCACATTGAACATTGGGTGCAGGCCAAGGAATGGGGGAATGCTAAGCTCAAATGCATTGTCTCCCACAGCCTTGGTAATGGTGTAAGGCCATATCAAAGTGGTCTAAGTTTCCGATAGGCTCCAGTAAGGAGTTCCTTTTGCAAATGCAACCAAACTTTGTCGCCCACCTGAAACTTGTGTGGCACCCGATGTTGATCATGTCGTTGCTTGTACGTGGCATTTGATTTCTCCATAATGTCATGAACTTGCTGGCGAATATGTTGGATGTGCTCAATGAAGTTGTTTGTCTTATCTGTTTTGGACTAGACATGAGCCGAATCTGCTTGAGTAGCTGCAAATGGCATGGCCACATCGATGGGACATAGTGGCTGGAATCCCAAGCGCACCTGAAAAGGGGTGTGGCCAGGCGAGCTATGGAGAGTCCGATTGTAGCTGTGCTGAACATAGGGGAGGCTCTCGTCCCATGTGCGTGGATGCTTTGAGTTGTACATGCACAGAATGTGTACGATCATCCTGTTGACAACCTTTGTCTGGCCATCAGTTTGAGGATGGACGGCTGTGGACTTTGTGAGTTTGGTGTCCAGCATCGACCAGAGACTGGAACAAAATGTACCGAGGAACCTGCTGTCCCGATCTGATATGATAGACTGTGGGATCCCAAAGTGTACCCACACTCGTTCAAAGAAGAGTTTAGCAGTGGCTTCTGCTGTGATATTC
>APFE030751204.1:42439-59433 GCA_000404065.3 Pinus taeda | reverse complement strand
AACTTGTCGGATGTGGTGGAGGTGCTCTTCCCAACTCTAGCTAAAGATCAAGATGTCATCCAAGTATACCACTACAAATTAGTTGGTGAATGGCTGCAAGATGTCATCCATTAGCCTCATGAAGGTTGCAGGAGCATTCGTTAATCTGAAAGGCATAACCAACCATTCAAAAAGGCCCTCCTTGGCTTTGAAGGCAGTCTTCCACATATCGGAGGGTTCGATTGGTACCTGGTGATATCCTAACTTCAAATCAATCTTGCTGAAATATTTTGCCCCCTTTATTTGGTCCAAGAGGTCATCAATCTGTGGGATTGGGTACCTATTATGGACAGTGATCTTGTTCAATGCCCGATAGTTAATACAGAGTCTCCAAGTCCCATCCTTCTTCTGTACCAGCACGATCGGGCTCCCACAGGGCGATGAACTCGGACGGATGTGACCTTTTTGCAACAGCTCCTGAATCTGCCTCTTGATTTCATCGTTCTCCAGAAAAAAGCACTGATAGATTAGTCCATTAGGCAGCGGCGCACCTGGGGTCAGATCAATGGAGTGCTTGACCTGACAGTGCAAAGGAACCCCTGCGGGGGAGGTGAAGATGTCCTCATACTCCTCCACGACCTTGTCCATCTGTAGTTTTCGTGCAGAGGGGCCCTGTCTCGAGGTCATGGCCACTATCTTCTTATTTTCTTAAGGGTGTATCATCATGAAAACAAATTTCCCGATTTTGGAAATGAGCTTACTGCATTGTTTTGCAGTAACCAAAGAGATGGTGGTAGGCGGTGCTACCTCTGGTATCCTGTACAAATTATTTCCCAAAGTAACAATAACAGCACAGGGCCTTGATTCATACACAGCATGTCACTTCCACAAGTATGTTTGTCCTAATAACACATCACAAAATTCAAGGGGAGCAATGTCACACAATACCTCATCTATGAAGGGCTTCATGTTGTATGGAAGGCGACACTATTGTCTCACGCGAAGATCCCATCCTTGGTGCAGCCACCTGATGGTGTATGGTTGTGGATGTGTTGTGGTTGGTAAGCCCAGCCGCTTCACGACCTCTGCTGAAATGAGGTTCTTTTAGCTCCCGTTGTCGATAATGAACTGTAGTGGGGAGCCCTTCACCCACATCTGGGAGTGGAAGAGACGCTCCTCCTCCTCTGGATCTTCAAGTTCCTCCTTCTGGATCTTTGTGGTGGCAACGGTGGCGTTGGGCTCCGCATCGATAATTTGCTTTCCTTTTTCATTCCCCTTATCGGGTTCTGACTCAAAGTCAGAACATGCATCTAATTCTAAAACCTTTAGCTCGTCCACCAGTGACTGCTTGGCCTGACACTCACTTGTGTTGTGAGTGGAGCTCTTATGGAACTCACACCACTTTCCTGTGTCCTTTTTCGGCTTCACGGTGCTGTTCTTTTCTTGCATATTTGGTGGGTTGTCTTGGGCTGCCCCGCCTTGGCTTTGTCCTTTGTTCTGCGGTTTGGGGGCACCTTTCCCTTGTTTCAGATTCGTAGACCCAAAGTTTCGCTTCTTCTGTTTAAACTTTTGCTTGACCTTGATGGCATATCAGTATGTCGTGCCGAGCGAGGAGATGTTCAGGAATTCTATTTCTTCCTGGATGTACTTGTGCAGGCAACCACGATATTTGAGTACCATATGCTGCTTTGTATCCTTGATACCCAACTTTGTGCTAAGGGTATGAAAAATATTGGTAAACTCTGGTACGTCTTGGTCCCTTACCTGCCGCAGCATGGTCCACTTTATGTATTGATCCTCATAGCTTCCGACAGGGTAGTACTGCTCCTTGATGGCATCCCAGAATGAATTCCAAGTCGGTGCGACTGAAAATAGTGAGCCTGTACTTTCATCCTTATACTTGCAATAGGTTTCCCACCAATCCTTGACGTGGGGGGCTGCTTTGATAAGAGCGAAAATAATCTTTTCCCGACTGGAAAAATCATGAACAGAAAAATAACCCTCTAGCACATTTAACCATTTATCGACAGCATCTGCGTCTATCTGACCCTCGAATATGGGGATTTCAAAATTAACTTGTACCTTAAATGGTGTGGCATTTCCAAAGTTGTTGTTGGAAGCCGATGTGTCACCCCTGGGTAGCCGCTGAAGGATCTAGGCAAAGTTGTCCATCGTCGCGTTCCTTTGTCGCTCGAGGGCTTCTTCAAGCAAGATTTTGATAGGATCTCCTTCCCCCTCGACTTTCTTTTCATTCGCCATGGGAGGTCATCGGGATTTGCGGGGCTGGTCTTGCAAAGGTTCGACCAGTTCAAGCCCTAACTCCTTATATCCTGACCTCGTTGGGGACATGCAAAGAAAAACATAGAAGAAAAGCAGATCGCTTTGATACCACTGATCTGGATTTAAACAGGAATGCAACAAATTATAGAGATAACCATAAACACAGAGATGCAGTGGAAAAATACTTCATTTCATTAATGTAAAATACTGAAATATGCTTACAAACAGGAATGGAAATACACCAGCTAGGGCGATGGTAGCTTATCTCTGAGAAGAGATGTGGCGGCTACATGCCTTTGAACTATCTTACAATGAGGCTCAAGGGCATTTTTATTATTGCACAATAAGAGAAAACCCTAAACAACCAAAACCCTAACCCGAGGAGATGTAACACCAAGAGTTTGTGGGCCCCATTGGGGTGAGTTGGACAACCAACTTCCCGGGGTCGCAAATTGGTCATATTATCTCTGTTTGACGTGCATGATAGCCCGTTGGAAAGATATCTCCGAGGACTACGATGGAAAAGATGATTTTAGATAGAAAATTCCTGGCGGTAGATTTCCCAAAAAAAGTAGTTTAGGGCCTCAAAACGTAGATTTCCCAAAAAAAATGTCGTTTAGGGCCTCAAAACAGCTCCGAAAGTTTAGGACCCGAAAAACTGCTAAAAATAGTAAACTATGTGATAATTAAGGAAACTAAAAAACTGAAAGAAGAACTGGTGGGGATCCAAGTGGAATTAGCAAGTGGCCACCAATATCCACCTGGATCAGCTATGGGGATAGGATCGTCTAGACAATTTGAAAAAGTTGTTACAATTTTTTTAATATTGCGAGTTTATGCATTTTCATGTGCAATTTTAATTTTTTAATATATACATGTACATGTATTGTATAGGGGGGACCACCACGAGGTATTGCATGGAATTTCAAACTTGAGTTAGTTACTGAGATTGGATCATCCAAGCAATTTGAAAAAGTTGAATTGCAATTTTTTAAATATTGCCAGTTTATGCATTTTCATGTGCAATTTTAAATTTGTAATATATACATGTACATGTATTGTACATGGCATCCATGAGGACACAATACGTGGTGAACACCACGAGGTATTGCATGGAATTTGAAACTTGAGTCAGCTACAGGGATTGGATCATATACACAATTTTAAAAAGTTGTTATAATTTTTTTTAATATTACGATTTCATGTATTTTCGTGTGCAATTTTAAATTTTTAATATATAGATGTACATGTGTTGTACAGGGCTTCAACGAGGGTGCAATGGAGGGGGGACACCATGGAGTATTGTATGAAATTTGAAACCTTTCATAATTTTGTTTTGATGATAAAATTCTTATATAATATTTTAATACATTAAAATTGAATTTAAAAGTACAAAATCTTTTGTATATATGCATATTACAAATGTTGTGCAGGGCACACATGATTTTGATGATAGTGCAAGGATGTTGATAGATCATATATTTTAGCAAGATCCTCTTTGATGCAAATTTTGATTTGACAGTGTTTTTATTATATTTACTTCTATCATGATATAAATTTTGGACATATTTAAAGTAAAACTCTTTATTATGAATCGATCTCTTTGATGCGTATTTTTATTTGACAATTTTTTATTATATTTACTTTCGTAACGATATAAATTTTGGATATATTATGAATATAACTATTTATTGTAAATTGATATTTAATATGCTAATTTTTATTTTATACATTTTGTATGATGATTCTTACAATGTTAATTGAAGATAATATGGAATTGGGTTCAAATTCTTAGGTTTTATGAAGTTGTTTTGTCAAGTTGTTCAATGAATAGTAAAATTGCAAATTACAAAACATGGTACACTTTTCCTTCATGAATCTTATCATTGTGTAAATGTCTAAAAAAATCATAACTTAAAATTGCATTATAAAACATGATATACATTTTGCATTCATGAACAGATCAACATCTTCTATAGAAGAGTTTCTATGGATGTGGGTTGATACTTAACTTTTAACATAAAGTTTTTCAAGACAAACATACTATAAAATTGCATTATAAAACATGGTACATTTTGCATGATACATGGTTTGATGCTTAAGTTTTTACATTTAAGTTCATGAATATGAAGCAATGAAAGTAAATTTGCATTTAGTTGGTATATTTTACATGATGATTCTTATAATGTTAGTAGAAGATAATATGGATTTGGGTGATTCTTATGTATTGTCAATTTGTTTAATGAATAGTAAAATTGCAAATTCCAAAACATGCTACATTTTTCGTTCATGAATCTTACCACGGTGTAAACAATCATAACTTAAAATTGCATTATAAAACATGTATGTATACATTTTGCATTCATGAATAAATAATCATATTTTATAGAAGAGCTAATATGGATGTGGGCTAACACTTAACTTTTAAGATAAAGTTGATCAAAGCAAACATACAATAAAATTGAATTATAAAACATGGTACATTTGCATGATGCATGGTTTGACGCTTAAAGGTTTTACATTTAAGTTCATGAACATGAAGCAATGAAAGTAAATTTGCATTTTGTTTGTACATTTTGCATGATTATTCTTATAATGTGAGTTGAAGCTAATAAGGATTTGGGTTGATTCTTAGGTTTCATGAAGTTGTTTTGTCAATTGATGCAGGAGCATCCAGCTAAGGGCATCATGACTGAGTGCTGGTCTCAGCCAAGAAGGATAGGTTCAAAGACTTTTAATTTCATTTATGTTTAATGAATAAAACAGTGTCTAGGAATTAGTTTGTTTTATTATTATAGTTAAGAAATGTTAGGAACAGTACAGTTAGCGTAGCGTCATAACAGTTACATTGTTTTGTCATTTTCTTAGTCCATCTTACCGATGTCTATTCATAAACAAAAAGTATAATATTGTAACTCCTATAGTACTTTTGTAACTCCTACAATACAAGAAAACCCAACAATATTATCGACTATGTAACTACAAAGGTTAACTGTATGGTAACCGAGAACAGTTTGATTAACTGTTCAAGCACAGTATAAAAATCAATGTAATACAATCATGGAGGGGTTCAGCACATGAGAAGAGAAATACAATATAGAGAATAATTTCTTTCATCTAAAACATTCGAGTCCATCTGTAACAGTTCATTGTAATATTCATTTACTTTTCCCTTAATCATTGAGTAAGAAAAAATAAGCAAATACTGTGTGTTCCTATCCTTTTCATTTATTTTCTTTCCTAAAGAACAGAAAGCAGACAGAGAAATTAGACGAGTATTCCCAGTACGAAGACTGGCAGCAAACAAGTGGAGTTCCACGAACGAAAGCCAATCACATTATGAGCAGTTCGAAAAGAATGAGAATGCAAAAGCTGAGCAACAATCCCAGGACAGAGGTAAACGAAATATAACCAACTTCCATGTTAATTCTTTTCATTGCCAACAAAAAAATATTTGTATACATATAACAGTCTAGGGATACCAATTCAAATTGTGGAAGAACAATATGAACCAACAGAACCCTAAGCGTGAGGGTTTGGTCGGCCACCATCCAAAAGGTGGTTTAAAGTTATTAAACTGCTAGAATACAAATGAGGGTTTTGTATAAGACTGAACCAGGTCGCATAACGACAACAAAGAAACCTGAGTGGATGAGAAATGGGACTCTGCCCAGTGAACTGACAAACACCACGTAACATTAAAACAAATTGACAACAGTAGTAGAGAATGAGCCTACCGGAGCAAGGCCTGTAGTAGTTACATTGACCACGCCGGTGACGAACTCCCACCTGCACAAGCCAGCCAGAGGAGCATTGTTAGCCAAATGCTGACAGAGTGAAAGACAGGAAGCAAACTAAGAAGTGAGAAACTGAATGCACAGTAAACAAATTGTTTTACCTGGAGATTAGTCGCGTGGGAAGAATGAAACCCCACTGAGCCACAGCCCACAGTAAGACCAAGGAGCAGATCTCATTAGAACTGGAGGAAAACGAAGAAGGAAAACGAATCATGGAGAAACAGCTTACCTGAACAGAGCTGTGAAGCTGACGAGGAGGCCACTGCGACTGTGACCTGTAGAACGCAACACGGGTAACCCATTAACCAAATTTAATAACCAAAAGAACTACAATGAAATGAAAACAGTGGAGCAGGGACAAGTTTAGTAACCGAGCAGACAGAGATAGTAGCAACTCTCTTGCACAGACGAGAAGAACCCTCATATTGTGCCCAAGTAACCGAGCAACGAAATCACCAAAACAAACGCAGGTGTCAAACCAACAAACAACATAACTTATAGCTAGGCGCACGCAGAGCCTATTGTTCAACTCCACGCATTCGTAGCACAAACCCTCACTACCAGTCCAAACCCTCAGCGTAGCGAAAATACAAGAGCAAAACGAAGAAATGACATAGAATGCAGGGTTTTGGCATAAACCAAGAGCGGGAAACAGTAACCGAGGCAAGTACCGCCAACACAGCATAATTAAAGTCCAACATAAATGCCATCCAACAAAAATCTAGAACCATCCTATGATTAACACCTAATCACAAGTATTAAGATCCAAATCATTTACTAATCATTTAATTGTTGATTAGTGCACTATTTTATTATTGTTAAACATTATAGTGTGGAATTGCGGGTTGGTCCCATCATAGTGGTATCAGAGCAGGATTTAGAGTTTTCCCGAGAGATGGAAGTTGGAAGACGAGGACATGGAAGAGGTTCTCAGAGAGCAACAGATGAAGGATTGCAAGAGGAAATCAGGATTCTTACTGCACGTTTAGATGCAGTTGAAGCAGGAAGGATAAGGGATCTAGAGGTAGGAGATGACAGTGACGAAGAAGCAGTAGTGACAACAGATGGATTGGATGAAGAAGGACTGGAAATGATATTGTTGAGGTGAGTCCTATTGGCAAGTAGTAAGCCTAAACCAGAAATCCCAAATTATGATGGCAACTTGTCCATAGAGGTTCTGTTGGACTGGATCAGTGAACTGGATAAATATTTCGAGGGTGAAGAGGTCAGTGAAGATCGGAAAGTTAAGTTCGTTGCAACAAAGTTGAAGGGACACGCAGCCCTGTGGTGGGATAGTGTCCAAATAGAGAGAAGGAGGATGAACAAGTTGTCAATAAAGAAATGGTAAAGGATGGTGGCCAAGTTGAAAGGTAGATTTCTGCCCAAGGATTACCATATTGCACTGCATCGGCAAGTGGAGAATTTGAAACAGAAAGGGATGATAGTAAGAGAGTACACTGAAGAATTCTACCAGGTAAATTTAAGAGCTGGTTATATAGAGGACACCCCAAAGAAAACAACAAGGTATGTAAATGGTTTGAGATTAAAAATATTAGATGAAATCAACATTCTTTCGCCGAAAAACATAGAAGAAGCATACCAGAGTGCTATGAAGGCAGAGGAGAAGATCACCATAAAACAAAACACTGGGAGAGGATGGGGAACCGACAGAGGAAGAGGACAGTCTTATGGCAAAGGGTGAACTGACAGTAATAGTGAAGAAGGTAACAGTTCCAAAACTTTTGGGATAGCAGAAAAAGGTGACAGCATAAGAGGTGGCAGGCCATATCAGCGAGGAAGAGGAAATGGCTGAGGCAAAGGAGCTAATTATCAATGCTACATGTGCCACAAGTTGGGGCACAAATCTTTTGAGTGTCCTGAGGTGGAACAAGCTAGACAGAGGGGTGCATATGTCGCACAGCCATAGGACGTAGAGGCACCTCCCCAAGAAGCAGAAAATGTGCCAGAAATAGGGGAAACCTTAGTTTTGAACAAAGTGTTGCTGAAACTAGCCAAAGAAACCGCTGAACAAACTCAAAGGAAAGAATTGTTCCGGACAATTTGTAAGTCACACGAGAAATGTTGTAAGCTGATTATCGATAGTGGAAGCACAGATAATCTAGTTGCCACGGAGATGGTGGAGAAGTTGGGGTTGAAGCGGTTGAAGCACCCCACTCCTTACAAGGTATCATGGCAGCAAAAAGGCCATCAACTGTTGGTGGATGAGCAATGTGAAGTGGAGTTCCATATCGGCAGATATAAGGATAAGGTTATTTGTGATATAATGTCGACGGATGTATGTCATATACTGCTAGGCAGGCCATGGCAGTATGACAGGAAGGTAGTACATGATGGAAAGACAAACTGTTATAAGTTTTTCAAAGATGGGATCAAGCACACGCTTGTGCCCATCAAGGAAGAAGAGACAACGGAAACAAGTGGGACGAGAGTGTTACTAATGGGCGGAAAACAGTTTTTGAAGCAGATTGGAGACATTGAAGTAAGCTATGTTGTTGTAAGAAGAGAAAAGACGGTGCTGCTACACACGGAGGTGTCAGATTTGCCTGCAAAAATTCAGCAGATGCTACAGGAATTCAGCGATATAGTAGTGGATGACTTACCAGATAAATTGCCTCCTAAGAGAAGTATAAGTCATCATATTGACTTTATACCTGGAGCAAGTCTACTGAATAAGGCAGCGTATCGAATGAGCCCCAAAGACAATGAGGAGATCAGAAAACAGGTGCAGGAATTGCTAGATAAAGGGTTGATAAGGGAGAGTTTGAGCCCCTACGTAGTTCCAATAGTTCTCACTCCCAAGAAAGGAGCAGAATGGTGAATGTGCATAGATTTGAGGTCCATCAACAAGATTACCATCCGGTACAAATTTCCACTACCACGGATGGATGACATGATGGACTGCCTGAGTAGGGCAACATATTTTTCAAAGATTGATTTAAAGAGTGGGTATCATCAGATTCGAATCCGAGAAGGGGATGAGTGGAAGACAGCCTTCAAAACCAATGAAGGACTGTATGAGTGGCTGGTAATGCCATTCGGACTGAGTAATGCACCCAACACCTTTATGTGACTGATGAATGAAATGTTGAAAGAATTCATTGGAAAGTTTGCAATAGTGTACTTGGATGATATATTAATTTTCAGCAAGACGAGGGAGGAACACTTTCAACATGTTCGAAGTGTGCTGGAAAAATTGCAGCAGAACAAGCTGCTGATAAATCTGAAAAAAAATGCACTTTTTTGCAAAAAGAATTGGTTTATCTGAGTTTCGTGATTGCAGAAAATGAGTTGAAGATAGACCCAGAGAAGATTGTAGCAATTGTCTACTGGTCGTCCCCAAAAAAGTTTGTTTGAGGTACGTAGTTTTCATGGGCTGGCAAGTTTTTACCGAAAATTTATAAGAAATTTCAGTGAAATCTACGCACCTATGTTGGACACTGTAAAGAAGGAAAGTCAGCCTTTTCATTGGACCAAGGAAGCAGAAAGGAGTTTTCAGCTACTGAAGAAGAAGATCACAGAGAGGTCAATCCAGAGATTGCCAGATTTTAAAAAGATTTTTCAGGTTCAATGTGATGCAAGTGGTACAGCCATTGGAGCTGTACTTAGCCAAGAGGACAAACCTGTTGCATTTTTCAGCGAGAATTTGAATGAAAGTAGGAAGAAGTATTCATCCTACGACAAAAAATTATATGTTGTCGTCCAAGCACTGAAGCATTGAAGACACTATCTACTGGGGCATGAGTTTGTTTTATTCTCGGATTATTCTGCACTGCAATATGTGATGCAACAGCACTAGCTGAATCACAAGCATGCTAAGTGGGTCGAATATTTGCAAAGTTTCACCTTTGTGTTGAAACACATCAGTGGGTAGGCCAGCAAGGTGGTGGATGCGTTGAGTAGAAGAGCCTTACTCTTGCAGGAGAGTATGATACAAGTGCTAGGCTTTGAGCATTTGAAAGACTTGTATCAGACTGACACAGATTTCAAAGAGGCTTATGAAGCCTGTCAGAATCCTTTGGTGAGAAACAATAGTCCGTGGTTGGACTATAATTTGCAGGAGAAGCTGTTGTTTAAAGGGGGATAGTTATGCATCCCCGGTTGCTCAATGAGAGAGAATATCATTCGGGAGAAGCACAGTGGAGGTGTAGTCGGACATTTCGGCATAGACAAAACATTAGAGTAGCTCAGCCATTTTTATTATTGGCGAAAAATGCGAAGGGGTGTGCAAATATTTGTGACCAGGTGTAAAGTGTGTCAGTTGGCAAAAGGACACAGTCAAAATATGGGACTCTACATGCCATTGCCCATTCCAAGTAGACTGTGGGACTCAGTCAGCTTGGAATTCGTCTTGGGTCTACCAAGGACACAACGGGGTTATGATTCGGTGATGGTAGTAGTAGATCAGTTTTCGAAGATGGCGCATTTCATCCCTCGCAGAAAAACCAGCGATGCCACTCACATGGCCCACTTATTCTTTACAGAGATCGTCAGGCTACATGGTTTACCTAAGTCCATTCTCTCTGACAGGGACATGAAGTTTACAGGGCACTTTTGGCACACCCTGTGGAAGAAGATGGACGCGTAGTTAAGTTTTAGCTCTGCTTATCACCCATAGACTGGCGGGAAAATAGAGGTGGTAAACAGAAGTCTGGGAAACCTGCTACGAAGTTTGATCGGTGAAAATTTGCGAATGTGGGATCGAGTACTTGCCCAGGCAGAGTTCGCTTACAACGACTCACCCAATCACAGCATGGGTTACAGTCCTTTTCAGATCTTATATGGCATGCATCCTCACGGAGTACACGAATTATGAGATCTAGGACAGCAAGAAAGACGGAGTGCTGATGGGGAGGATTTCGTTAAAGCGATGAATGATTTACACGAGCAGGTGAAAATAAAGTTGCAGGACAACAGTAAAAAATATAAGTAGCAAGCAGATTTGAAATGGAGAGAGGTACAGTTTAATGTGGGGGATGAAGTCCTTGCGCATTTGCACAAGGAGCATTTTTTGAAGGGTGCATATAACAAGCTGAAGTACAAAAATATAGGCCCCTGCAAAGTTCTCCAGAAATTTTCAACAAATGCTTATGAATTACAACTGCCACTAGGAATAGGCATCTCACCCTTCTTTAATGTAGCAGACCTGTTTCCATACATTGCTGATGCAGAGGTAGACAGTACCGCATGGCCTACACGAGACACATAGGAGGAAAGTGATGCTTGGATGAGACAAATTCCTTATGCTCAGCCCCTCGAGATCGAGAGGATCCTCGACACTCAGGTGGCCAAGCAAACTCGACAGAAAGAGTATCTACAATATCTGGTCAAGTGGAAGAACCGTCCTATTGAGGATAGTTCGTGGCTTAACGTTAGACAGATAGAGCAGGTGGGTTATTCAGTCGAGAAACTCATGAACCGGAGTCATGAATTTTTCTTACCTGGGAGCCTCATGTAGGAGCATCCAGCTAAGGGCATCATGACCGAGTGTTGCTCTTAGCCAAGAAGGACAAGTTCAAAGACTTTTAATTTCATTTACATTTAATGAAAAAAACAGTGTCTAGGAATTAGTTTGTTTTATTATTATTAGTTAAGAAATATTAGGAACAGTACAGTTAGGGTAGTGTCATAACAATTACATTGTTTTGTCATTTTCTTAGTCCATCTTATAGTTGTTTGTTCATAAACAAAAATTATAATATTGTAACTCCTACAGTACTTTTGTAACTCCTACAATACAAGAAAACCCAACAAGATTATCCACTATGTAACTACAAAGGGTAACTGTATGGTAACCGAGAATAGTTTGATTAACTGTTCAAGCATAATATAAAAATCAATGTAATACAATCATGGAGGGGTTCAACACATGAGAAGAGAAATACAATACAAAGAATAATTTCTTTCATCCAAAACATTCGAGTCCATCTGTAACAGTTCGTTGTAATATTCATTTACTTTTCCCTTAATCATTGAGTAAGCAAAACTAAGCAAATATTGTGTGTTCTTATCCTTTTCATTTATTTTCTTTCCTAAAGAACAGAAAGTGAACAAAGAAATTAGATGAGTATTCCCAGTACGAAGACTGGCAGCAAACGAATGGAGTTCCATGAACGAAAGGCAATCACATTACGAGCAGTTCGAAAAGAATGAGAATGGAAATGCTGAGCAACAATTCCAGGATAGAGGTAAATGAAATATAACCAAATTCCCTGTTAATTCTTTTCATTGCCAACAAAAAAATATTTGTATACATATAACAGTCTAGGGATACCCATTCAAACGGCAAAAGAACAATACGAACCAGCAGAACCCTAAGGGTGAGGGTTTGGTTGGCCACCATCCAAAAGGTGGTTTAAAGTTATAAAACTACCAGAATACAAACAATGGTTTTGTACAAGGCTGAATCAGGTCGCATAGCGACAACAGAGAAACCCGAGTGGACGAGAACTGGGACTCTACCCAGTGAACTGACAGAGACCACCTAACACTAAAAAAAATTGACATCAGTAGCAGAGAACGAGCCTACCGGAGCAAGGCCTATAGCAGTTACATTGACCACACCATTGAATGAACTCCCACCTGCACAAGCCAGCCAGAGGAGCGTTGTTAGCCAAATGCCGACAGAGTGAAAGATAGGAAGCGAACTAAGAAGTGAGAAACTGAATGCACAGTAAACAAATTGTTTTACCTGGAGATTAGTCGCGTGGGAAGAATGAAACCCCATTGAGCCACAACCCACAGTGACACCCTGAGACCAAGGAGCAGTCCTCGTTAGAACTGGAGGAAAACGAAGAAGGAAAACGA
This sequence comes from Pinus taeda, assembly GCA_000404065.3. NCBI lineage: Eukaryota > Viridiplantae > Streptophyta > Pinopsida > Pinales > Pinaceae > Pinus > Pinus taeda. The sequence continues at coordinate 46,552 of APFE030751204.1, read as the reverse complement.
ATCATGGAGAAACAGCTTACCTGAACAGAGCTGTGAAGCTGACGAGGAGGCCACCGCAACTGTGACCTGTAGAACGCAACACGGGTAACCCATTAACCAAATTTAATAACCAGAAGAACTACAATGAAATGAAAATAATGGAGCAGGGACAAGTTTAGTAACCGAGCAGACAGAGATAGTAGCAACTCTCTTGCACAGACGAGAAGAACCCTCATATTGTGCCCAATTAACCTAGCAATGAAATCACTAGAACAAACGCAGGTGTCAAACCAACAAACAGCATAACCCATAGCTAGGCGCACAGAGAGCCTATTGCTCAACTCCATACATTCGCAGCGCGAACCCTCACTACCAGTCCAAACCCTTAGGACAGCGAAAATACATGAGCAAAATGAAGAAATGACATAGAATGCAGGGTTTTGGCATAAACCAAGAGTGGGAAATAGCAACCGAGGATAGTACTTCCAACACAACATAATTAAAGTCCGACATAAATGCCATCCAACGAAAATTCAGAACCATCCTATGATTAACACCTAATCACAAGTATTAAGATCCAAATCATTTACTAATCATTTAATTGTTGATTAGTGCACTATTGTATTATTGTTAAACATTATAGTGTGGAATTGCGGGCTAGTCCCATCATCAAGTTGTTTAATGAACAGTAAAATTGCAAATTACAAAACATGTTACATTTTGCATTCACGAATAGATCATCATATTGTATAGAAGAGCTACTATGGATGTATGTTGATACTTATTTTTTAATATAAAGTTGTTCAAAGCAAACATACTCTAAAATTGGATTATAAAACATGGTACATTTGCATAATGCATGGTTTGATGCTTAAAGGTTTTACATTTAAGTTCATGAATATAAGCAATGAAAGTAAATTTGCATTTATTTGATACTTTGTATGACTCACATATGTAGAGTTTTAGAACCCAACTTTTGATACCCTTTGTAATAGTTACAGTTTCCCTATACCAACTTTTCAAGTGTTTTATGTTTCAAGTTAAATGATAAGTAAAATGCATCAAGTTAAAATGTGGATAAGAAGAATGCATCAAAATTGTGAACAAATGTAGTACCACATATAAATCTCACATTTTGGATGTCATTCTTACCTACCAAAGTTCTCATGGATCAATCTTTGCTTGGTTGTTCTAGTTAACTTCCAACGCTTTCTTTGATGCAAGGTTTCAATTTATAGTTTGTGAGTTTAATAAACAATAAACATTATTTAAAACATGTTACATTTTGCATGATGCATGGTTTGATGCTTAAAGGTTTTATATTTAAGTTCATGAATATGAAGCAATGAAAGTAAATTTACATTTAGTTGGTACATTTTTCATGATGATTCTTATAATGTTAGTAGAAGATAATAAGGATTTGGGTTGATTCTTAGGTTTTGTGAAGTTGACATTTAATGAATAGTAAAATTGCAAATTACAAAACATGGTACATTTTGCATTCATGAATCTTATAATGGTGTAGATGTCTAAAACAATCATATAACTTTAAAAAATTTGCATTCATGAATAGATCATCCTCTTGTATAAAAGAGCTACTATGGATGTGGGTTGATACTTAACGTTTAATAGAAAATTGTTCAAAGAAAACATACTATAAAATTGTATTATAAAACATATAATCTTGGAATTACCTTCTTTGCCTTAAAGTATAAGATTCTATTGTATTTTTCAGGAAATTTGAGAAAGCTTAGAGATTGAGAATTAAAATTTGCAATGTTGAATGAACTGAAGTTACATTAATCTCAAAAGCTGCATTAATTTCTTTCTGGGCCTGATTTTTGTCTTAAAGTAAATGAAATCTCTAAATATTAAATATTATGTGTAGAACATCCATTGTTAGTTTTAATAGGTTTTGTATGCATTGCATGTATAGGACAAACACAATAAAATGCATATTTTTGAGCTATCAAAATGTACAAGAGATACAAAACATTTGAAATTGATGGTAATGTGATTTTAATAAAGTAAATAATGTGACTAAGGTAGCACTAAAAATATTTGAAAAGACAAAATGATGACATAAAAAAATGTAGTGCAAACATGATAGGTGTATAATCAATAGCAAACAAGAAGATTGTGCTCTGTTACATTCTTGTGCATTGTAGTAGTATTTGGGATCCTTGAATTTCCTTTTAACTTAACAACAAAGCCATCATATTAATCAAAACAATTTTGTAATGCCTAGTACTAGCTAGAATGGAGAACTTAAGAGTGCACAAAAAGAAAGGCTAACAATCTACTTGAACTCTTTCTCAAAGATGAATACAAGGAGAAGATATTGTTGGGCAGTTCAATTAAAAAAATTCTAATGGAATGTCATCCTCAATTATCTGTTCATGGTCATCTTTTGACATTCTTCATTTTTTAAATTTCAGTTTTTTTCTTGATTGATCTTCTATCAACTTTATGCGTGTTGCACACTCCAAGTGACTATATTGACAAATTATGGCATCGAGTTGATCATCTTGAAAGTAATCAATTTGATGAGTTTCTTGGAAAAAATATCCTTTCAGTATAATAGACTCTCTTTCATATATAAAATTGTTATCATCATAATCCTCCAATAACTTCATCTTTCATTCACTGCACTGCATCAAATAATACTTGACATTTTCTATATTATTAATGGTTGCAACTACAACAAAATCATCTCCTGCACAGTGAAAAGTGTAAATTCAGCTCATAATTAACAAGAAATTAGTTATCAACATGTACTTGATTTTATTATCTATTTATATTTATATTTGAACTATTATGTAGATACTTAAATACACAATGATTTTAAAAACATAAAACACACACACACACATATATCCTTTCAAAGCAATTGAAATGTTACCTTCTCTAACAAGATCAGAAACCCGATCACCTTTAGATGACACTATAGTCTCCTATGATTCCATCTCTTCGAAGCTTGCAAACAACATTTTCCCCTTTGTATTAAGTTATGTATGTTGCCAAGCTTTCACATACATATTGTTTTCACAAACATCATTGAATTGTGTGTCCTCTATGCAAACATGAGAAAAACAAGATTCTTTTCTTCTATCAAATGCAAATGCATTTCGATACATTTTTGTTTTAGTTCAATGCAATTTTCGAGTCTCTTTTATTGTTTTAGCTTCATACGTAATTGATTTATCTACATCTTGGACTCCAATATGCCAAGAAATGCTATAGTAAATTCAAACAAGAATTTAAATATGTTATTTAAAATAGAATTTATATATCAAAGATAATCATCAATCAATTATTTAAACTAGATTTAATTTTTAAATTTTTAAAATTTAAATTTTAATAAAAATTATCATATATTAAAAATATATATACAAGTTAATATATATGTACATATCTACGTACCTCCCTTGATGGGTTCGTCTCATGGCTTAGTGTAGAAATTCATTATTGAACATCTTGCTGAGTTGAGACAAGTCGGTTTGTCGAGTGGTCCATTTGATATCTTCGAAGTGCTCGTTTTATACATTCCCCTGTGCCATCATGTTTTCATTTTCAATCACTAGTCTCAAAGAAATTTCAACAGTGTTTAATGTTGGTTTTCATATGAAAACGACACAATCAAAAGAATGATTGTCAAAATTTGAATTGACCTATGCATCCATCTGACCATATTCAATGTTCATTGAATTTTAGTCCACAACCTTTCAATGAGCCATAAATCTTATCAAAGCAATGTTGTACAAATGTGTATCATGTGTACGATCAACGCTGATATAAAAATGATATTATTTAATAACATGTCAGTTCCACCGAGATACATGGGTGCCATCCTCTATATTCACGAGATCGGTAAGAATCATTTTCAAATACATGGTTGATCAACATGTTAAACTCTTCTCAACTTAGTCCATTTCACATTCTGCAATTATTCCAGCTCACATTCCCCCTAATCAAAGACACAATTTCTCTGATTTCACATCAAGCTTATATGAGTCCATTTGCCACCCTCATACCTATCTAAGAGTATGGTTCCATGAGTTGATGTCACATCCTCCCTTTTCAAAAAAAGGATACATGCTAAATGATTACCAAACTAATCTATTTAGACCTAAC
>APFE030751204.1:22431-37342 GCA_000404065.3 Pinus taeda | reverse complement strand
TCACTCTAGCTGCATAATCACCTGCTAGATCATTTATTCAGAATAGCCAAAGAGACCCCATTTCTTCATTTCTATCCTGAGAATATTCATCTGTCCACCTCTACCTGGCAAATCAATCCCAATGAACAATTGTCTGGGTCAAAGTTCTGGATATGGGTGAATATTGATAGTCAAATAGATTCAGACTGGGATTGGAAGTGGGCTCTGTCGATGAATTCGAAGAGGCAGTGGGCATGCTCGAACAAAATAGTCTACAATTGCAACGACTGATAGATAACTTTACTGCCTACCTTCTGGTGCTACAGTTAATAACTTTGGCTACCAACGCAGTCTTTTAGAGGGAAGAAGACAATCGAACTAGACAATTGAACTTCTGATCCATCCCAACAACAAATGAAAGTGTCAAGATATTGTTAGCTAGAGTGCGAATGAACAATTTATTTTGCTCTTTTCTCATTAGATTTCAAAATATTTCTAAAATTATCTGATCTATCTAAAGGTGAACACCAATAATTTTTTGTTGAATACTTGTGCTGCAGAAATATACCATTGCAAATGCATACACAATGTACGTTAGAACTGTAACCAAACTCTCAAGTTTCAAACTTATTTCATGGTATCAAAAAGCCCCCCACAATCATATTCCGCATGGCTCAGAGCATCACCAGGCACCTTTGTCATGATTTTCTCTCTAAGAAATTTAGCAAATTTTCCTGATCTTGGTTGCGATAATCCTGTTATGTAAGATTTAGTCATCAACATAAACACTCTCCATCTTCTCTCCTCTACATATTTCTTCAATGTTTGCTCAATCCTCTTTCTTTCTTCGTTTGCGGAAGTAATCAATTTTCCATTCAGCCCTTCTGCTAAGCATCTGACAAGAACAACTACATCCTCCAGTGTTGAACATCCACCTTGTCCAAGATAAGGAGTCATTGCATGCATTGCATCTCCAGCGATGGTGACTGTTCCTTTTGACAATGTCCCAAATAACACTGCCCATGGACAGCGGCCTCTGAGAGGAGTCAAACTAGGTGTGTCTGGCAGTGTTCTCTTCACAATATCATGATACTCCTCTGGAAAATCTCTAAGCAAATCCAATGCTTCTTGTATGATAAGCCTGGGTTCTTGTGCAATTTCTGAGTCTGTTGAGCAACATATTGTTAGTGAATGAAAATTTTGATTCAAATTTGGATATTACTGGAGGGCTAGATGGAATAGCATATCAGAATACCTTGGAGACGTGATTTTCTATTTAAGAACCAGAAAACATCTGTGTCATTGATTGGAATGTACCCAGCTCTCGTACCATGTTGTAGATTGATATATAATTTTGGAATGAAGTCATGCCCTTCAGGGTAGGTAGACAATCCGCGACGTGTAGACCTTCCCAGGAACTTGGCGGGCTGATAGCCCAACCACTTAGAAACAATTGAGTTCACCCCATCACATCCTATCAAAACCTGTTGGTTGTTAAATTAAAGAATAAGAAAAATAAAATTGTACTGAACACGTCACCATCAAATATATTTGGAAGAAGATTGAAAACAATAAAAACAAAGGGAAGGTTTCTTTATACTTTCTAAGGTCAAAGAACAAAGTTACAATACCATAACAAATCCTTTTACTAGAGAATGGCTTAATTTTACTTCAGGCAAATGGTAATCCAATGATACTTTTTCCTCCCAAATAACAGTAAGAAAAATGAACAGAGACAAGTTATCAGTAATAGCATTCATCAAAAACCAGGAATGGAGACAATGACCACTGACATCCATAAAAAGCAGAGGACAGGGACCAGTTACCAGAAATAACCTTTATAGTACAAGAAAACCAATGAAAGTGACCTGCATAAACCAGTAGAAAATTGGCAAGATATAGGAATGCCATTGATAAAATAAAAACTGCCCAACCAAGCTCCACAGTTGCAAGAAGAAGATAGACAAATACAAAGTATGAGCCGACATAACCTACACATGCAGATGATCAAAAACATCATAAAAAAATCATAGATAAGCAAAGTTTCCGGAATGTGCCAAGATAAGAGGAATTCAAGAAGAAAACAATATGCGATCTAGGAATTGTGAGTGTACCCTCCATAAGTTAAAAAAGATAATGCCATTAGCCTCAAGGGTTAGTAGTCATAAGCAGATGCAACATCTGTCTCCCAGGTAGGAGAGGTTACGGGTTGTGTCCCAGAGGTCACGGGTTCGACTTTCTAAGTGCTTAAGTGCTTGAAACTCAGGCCACAGGGGTTTACCCTAGTTACACCACATCGACAACAATGAAGTTTTCAGAGGTTTCCTATGCATCTTTGTGTGGAAAGAAACGCCATTGAACATGAAATTGAAAGTTTGATGCCAGACTTGGCAGATGATCTAAAACACCATGGGTAAATAAAATAGCCAAAGATCATGTGAACCCCACAAGAGAACATCGTGCGATTGGGAAATAGTGAGTGCAGAACAGTTCAAAGAGATTATAACCTTAAAAATGAAAATAAACTGAGAAAGTTTAAGCAACCTACATAGCTTAACTCAAAAATAGGCCGTCCGGGTATTAGTGTAAGCTTGACCGAGTTTTAAGAGCCATCAACCAGGGTTCCGTTTTCATTGTGAACTGCCCTACTTGCATGGCAGGAGTTTCATCATTTCAAGGAGATGAGACCAGGTACCAGGTTCTCAGAAATTATTTTGTTGGAATAGATACCCTACCACACCCCAGCTAAAAGAAGTCTGAACTTTCACATGTTTCTTGAATCACTCACAAAACGAACTCAAATAATGGCAAAATACAGAAACAATAACTAAACCCTATAGGAAAGGCAATTTGTTTGTCTGTTTAATGGGATTTAAAGCTTCACCTTGGCCTTGATATATGTTCCATCTTCCAACATTATGGTAGGGAAATCATGATTGCTACTATCTGTGAATATATCAACAACTTTGGACTTATATCTTATGGTTCCTGCAGGCAGGGCACCTGCAAGAGTTTCCAGAAGAACCCCCCTTTTCACGCAGCGAACTTCATGATCCCTGCCCAACACTTCCCCAATCTCATCACCTCAACAACTTTGCAACCACTTTCTGTTATCAATCATAATTTGTAACGATTAAGATTATTACAAGCAGGCAATTCTCACCGTTTTCCAGGGACTCTGTATGGAATTTGTTTGTTCATTTCATCCTCCAGGCAGATCATCTCTGAACTGAAACCTCCATGACGATGGCCATGCATGAATTAGGGTTGATTCGATTCAATTGTATTGAATACAGGGCAGTGTCAGAGGATCTTACCCTTCTAATCGAAAATGGGTTGCACGAAGGTCATCTGCGACTCCAAGAGCGTGGAGTGCCTTCCAGGCATTAGTCCAGAGGTTGAGAGCTGCTCCTGTGGTTCTCAGTGTGCTCCCTCGTTCCAACACTAAGCTCTTCAACCCCACCCTGCCAAAAAGAAAGGGGCTATGAAAGCCATCATGGGGTATTTCTCGGCAAAAATTGTTTAAAGGCGATATGGGTGCGAGTACCTATGAAGTGCGAGGGCTGTGGAGAGACCAGCAATGCCGCCTCCTACTATAACAACGCCTTCAAACACCAGGGACTTGGCGTCCTCATCATGTACGCCTGCTGTGTTATCTGATTCCATGGCTGTACCGGAAATCTAGATTCAGAAGTACAAATGAAAATGATTCAGATGCGAAGAAAATGTTGGGGAGGATAACTATTAAAACTTATCAATTAAGGTCCTGGGCATGGTTTTATGTGTAAGTTCCACATGGTAGTGCAGGCATCTAGGCATCTGCCATGTTGAGTGTTTAATGTTAAACTTTGTTGAAGTTTAAATTGAAACGATATTTGTCCTGGGTATGGTTTTATGTGTAAGTACCACATGGTAGTTCAGGCATGTAGACATCTGCCATGTTGAGTGTTTAATGTTAAACTTGGTTGAAGTTTAAATTGAAACGGTTTATGAGATTAAAAATAGTTAATGGGATAAATGGTTTTTTTTATTGTGTAATTTAATTTTTTTCTTATTAAATTGATAATGCATTTTAATTTTTTTTTATTAAATTGATAATGTATTGATTTAATTTTTTAACAAGTTTTTCGTTTAAAAGATAATCTCAGGAAACTAATGCAAGCATATTCCTATAATTTTCTCTAATGTCTTTGAAGGTATCACTACACCCCTGTTCTTCCCAAAAAATTTTAGGCCTTTTCCACTATCTTGTTTCACATCAAAGTTGATGCAACTTGGTTCTTAATTGAGCAATAAAAACTTTTGGCCTCCACGGAATGTTAGCTCCATTGTACTCTTTTTGTTGGAGATCACACTTAGGGTTGAATTCTTCAATGTAGTAATTTTTCTTTCTACCCAACTATTTTCCCCATACCAGTGTACGGAACTTATCCATAACAAAATTCTTCAGCGCCTTGGTATTGTGGTACAGAGGTTGAGGTGAATATTCTATTTTTGCATCCATGTGTACTTTTGTCTCATCCATGTTTTCTTCTTTCTACCTAACTATTTTCCCGATACCATTCTACCTAACTATTTTCCCCATACCAGTTTATGAAACTTATCCATAACAAAAAATTTTAGCTCTTTGCTATTTGTGAGACAAATATTGAAGTAAATATTACGTTTTTCCATCTATATGTAGTTTTGTCTTATCAATCAATGTTTTCTTTCTTTCACTCTTACTTTCATTGAATATAAGATTGAATCATCTACCTAATCCTATTTACCCAATTCTTTTTATGTATAAAAATATATCCCTATTTTATATTTTTAGAATTTTTGAGATATATTTTTTTAATTGAATTTATTTAGAATATAGTGGAATTTGTTTAATGCTGCTAATTCATATATGTGAATCAGGGATATCTTCAAGATTATTTACCCAATTCTTTTTATGTATAAAAATATATCCATATTTTATATTTTTAGAATTTTTGAGATATATTTTTTTAATTGAATTTATTTAGAATATAGTGGAATTTGTTTAATGCTGCTAATTCATATATGTGAATCAGGGATATCTTCAAGATTTTGGCAAGGCCAATTTCACTCTCGCCGTAGTTTCATATATGGCTGTAAATTGATGCTTTCAAGGGCGTGGGTCAAGTGGGTCCATTGAGACGCTGTTAAGATGGTGAAAATTTTGGTTTATGTGTACATAGTACATGCTTATTTGGATGGATATGTGATTATCGCTTATTTCTTTAAATCATTTTTTATTCATATTAATAATCGTTTACCGGTAATGCTTATTTATATTAATATTTATTTAGTGGTGGCCCATCAACAAAGATATATTAATATTATTAAAAATTTGTAATTATTTTAAAAATAAAATAATAAAAAATATTCGATTATGATTTAATTAAATGTGTTTTTTTAATTGCAAATTTTATATATATTAAAAAAAAATAAATTATATAGTTTGTCACTTTTAGTTTTATATTTTTTTTAGATATAGAGTAATATAATTTAGAAAATCCATAAAAAGTAAAGAGATATAGTAATAACATGCTTTAAAAGATAGCAACGTATAATAATAAAAATTTTCCACTGCTCATTTATCAACTGGCTTTATCAGTGAGACAACATCAAAATGAAAACAGAATGTCAAGATAGCTCTGTCTAGATCACTCATATCCAAGAACAAGAGACATCTTCACTAAAACTATATTAGAACTTTAAATGTTCACAGCATACAATACATGAACATAAAGCACAAAGAAACATAACAAAACTTCACCACAACTTCACAAGCCATAGTACCCTGTGCAATAAAAATTCAATGTCAGGTGCTTTGTCACACATAAGAGATGATTTGAACAACGCTCGCTCAAACATATAACAATATAACCAATCAATATATACCCTCAACCAACATAACAACACTCACTCCAACATAGCCATAGTCATATATGCCCAAGGCCAATTATAAAACTATCACTGGACACATGCCACAAAATAAACCACAATTACAAATCTAATCGTTGTAGCAAAATTAATGAACCTTGTGATTATCGACCAAAAAACAACCAGCATATAAACATCGACTCAAAGTCTCAAGAGGTTGACAGACATTACATTGAAATCCCTGCTCGCACCAGAACGATATAAGGCCTTGAGAGGCTGATGATACCAACTCAAGCCCTTCCAGAGGTACAATAAGACCAACCCATCAAGCCCATTCTAGGAGGAAAAATAAAACTATCTACAACATTGTGTATCGTAAAAAAAATAAAAAAATAAATACATTAGACTGGTTTCTCCATAATATTGAAGTTTGTCTATGAACAACATAATTCAATGCACTATGCCTAAGAGCTATAATATGATGAGAACCACCATGAAGACACCATACTTGGAAAATATTTGCCCAAAATTATGACAAAAACATAAGACCAACCATCGGTAGTTACGATCAGAGGATATTATAGTTAGATCCTAAGCATTGCCATTCGAAGGATTGATAAGATCGCTAGAGGTAGAATCACTCACCAAAAAAAATTCCACTCATGCCAATCAAGAATCCACATTATCCAAGTAGAACCTTTGGTTTCAAAGCATGTGTTTAATGTCCTCCAATGAAGAGAATACATTGTATTTCTTTACTTTCTTATCTTTGAAAATTAAATGCAATAGGGTAGTCATTTGTTGGTGTAAAGCCAAATAATTTAGGAAGTGCAACCACCTTTTCCTAAATCTATTAGGATCGAGAACCCATTTCATATCCTTCCTCACCACTTTTGAATCTAAGTGATAAGGTTGATCCCCTGCCTCTTTACATTCCGACAATAAGATTTCCTTCCCCACCTTCAGAGGAAAAACCTCAAATAAGGTAGCAATAGAGTCATACGAAAAAACACAAACTTTTGTGTACCCTACATTACCTCCACCACCCCTCCTGCTAGTAATTCTCTAGCAAGGAGGCATGAGCACAACTACAAGGGAACAATGGCAATAACCACCGAGAATACCTCTACCTGAGAAGCAGGAAAAGGGACAAGACATAGGGTTGTGAAACCCAAACCTAAAGACTACCATATCATCCACCAATTTCCACACAAAAGGGTAAGATTCTAGCAAACCCTCAAACTCACCACAACCCAAAGACATAACACACCATATTCCAAAAAACCATAACAAACGATCAAAGCTCTTTTTACCCAAACAAAGGATAGAACAATTATAATGCCTAAAACACTCAGCATCACCAACATAACCACTCAACATAATGAATTAGACTTGGGCAAGCTTACTAAGACCCAAAATAACAAACTCAAAGCACTTCTCAGATGGAGGACAAAAAACCCCAATATGACCCAATTAACAACACACACCTCTATTGACAGAAAAAAATACCCTCCAAATCCCTTGTAAAAATAGAAAGGCAAACAACCTACCAACACAATAACTTAATGTCAACCAAAGAAAATTTAAGCCTATGATAATTGTTGTTGAATTTACCAAAATAAAAGGAGTGAAGAGGGTGGACTCCAGATGAGATAAGAGCCCAATATCACCTTCCTAAAAACAAGAACCAAAATGTAGCAGCTACAAATTGAACCAGATGAAGGAGGTTGAGGAGATATCCTCACCTCCACTCCCTGCACCACATACCTCTGTCACCCCATTACCATAACTATGAGTTTAAAATGACGAGACCACTAGTTGTGGTTCACATGCCCTTTAACTACCCTTTGCCACGTCGTAACTAGGAAGAGACACTTATAAGGATGGCAGGTCCTCCAATGGAACTCTTACTCCTCCTATGTTAACACCCCCATCGAGGAACGATGTAACTAAATGTTGATAACATATCAAATGTTCAAATGTAATGTGACTCTTTTTTGTTTGCATAAAATATAAATGGTATATTTAATATATACTAATTTGAAATTAGATTGAATGTATTCACTTAAGATTTTTTTTTTTTAATTGAATGATAAGTATAAAATTAAGTGATGTTGTAATGATTTGAGTTTTATAGAATATTATAATTGTTTCCTTAAATTAAGTTAAACGAATGGATAAAAGTTACATTCATTGTCATTAAACATATATGGATGGTCTTCATTTGGAAGGATGGATCTATAGGATAAGGTAAGAAGGAGCTTAATTAGTTTGAAATTGCACATAGTCATATGATCATTTTGGAATAACAAATTTGCAAAAGCCACAAAATTTGATGTGGTAAACCTCTCTAAATGGAAACATATATGGGGTAAAGGGAATGCCCAATTATTTTCTTAACTCAATGGAGACCTATGTCCTATTTTATTGAGAAAATGGTTTTCAATGATGGTTGGGATTAATGCAATTTTAAAATGCTAAAGCTTACTTTAATTTATTACCCAAGGGGCATAACACTTTAAAAACACTTGCACTACATATGCAACCACAGTGATTCACCAATTTAGAGATATTAAATCAATTGGTGCGCATGGACCTAATGATTTTCTAATGTGACTACTCTAACACTCAAAGATAAATTAATGCATGTAATATAGTACACCTAGAAGTACACCAACATTGTGCTTCTTTGGCTTTATGAAAAATCTTTCAAGAATACAAAAAAAAATAATTCATGAATTAAACTAAATTCATGATACCTCTATTTAAGGAAACAAAAGGCTACTCTTCTTGGGTGATGGAGTTTTTCTAGAATTGCACTAACCCTTCTAAACAACTCTACAAAAAGCTATTATAAGGTTTCTATTTTTAACTCACTGAAAATTCTAGGAAGGAAACTAACCCTTTTGAATAGTTGTGCTCAAAGCAATGAGAAAGCGCATAGCCTTAGCTCATTGAGTTGTTCAAAAGAGATACTAACCAACCAAAATTTTAACAAAAGTAACTACAAACAAGAAAAGAATTGTGGAAAATAAATCTACTTAACCACATAATAAGAAATAAAATGCAAAATGAAATGCTAAGATAAAGAGGGCATTAAAAACAAAGAAAAAAATGGAATTTTTTATGCTACAACTATGAGAAACAAGGGAGGCATTTAGTTGCACACTTCAAAAGTGGGTTCTTACTTTGAAGCTCACTCGATGATCCCCTAAATAAATCACTATAGAATTAAAATGCATAAAAGGAATACTATAACCATTGAAATAAAAACAACAAAAAGTGCATCTATTGAATAGAGAGGATTCAACCACGCATTGCCTTGAGAAACTCTACTTTGAAGGGGGTAGGACGTTGAATCCCTTTGACTCCCAAAATACTCAAAACAACTAAGTAGAAAAGATCTATCTCAATATTTATCATCTTTCTCAATTGGAAACTAAAATGAGCCTCATATGGGCTGAAATCTTACATTTATAGAAAATAGTTTGGTTTCTTGGGCAATGCTCAAAACCTAAGAAACCTTAACAACTTTCACCCTACTTGTCTCTTGAAACAAAAGATTCTTAGAAAAGAGACTAACTAACAACTTTTTTGAAACATAAAATAACTAATAAAGAATTATATCCCCTGCAAAATGACAGTTGTCTAAATATGTTCAAGTGCAATATAAATTATTTTCATGGTTCCATTACTATTGGAACAATCCACCATCTATAGCACAATGGAGACGAACTTGTCAATACGCTACATAAGTTTCCATGACATGTTATACAAGTTTTTGCAACACAGTGCTTGACACAGCACCAATCTCACTAGCACACTACACATGACTTATTTTGACTATAAAAATTCCAAACTATAAGACTTTGTATAAAAATGATAGATAGACACTAGTATTACCATACAAATTATATCATCAGTGCCTCAGCTTATAATAATAACCCAGAATCCATCATTCCATTCAAAAATTATGTGAAAAATATCAAATACATTAGTTTACAAGAAAATATTAGATAAAACCTACCTAAATTGTTATAATAGGATGACATACACAATGTTTATAATGGGATGGGCATCTACAATGTTCAAGGTACAAATTGAAATATTTAGCAATTAAATTGTCATGGAAATGTCAAAAGAAGATAAGTAAAATGATTTTAATCATACCCCACAACTAGAAGATTTGCACATGCTCGTGCAACAACATCACCCATGTTTTTTTTAACATATTTCCATGAAATCATAAAATGTAGATGGGTATTTCGAGTTGACTTATTGTATCCTCTAACAAATTAAAAAAACTCAATATTCTCCAAGCACGAAAGAATTTTTCCTTATTAACAATTTTCTTTCTTACATCTTTCCTATTTTATAATGTATCCACATTTTAACTTTTTTTTAATCTTCATAATAAAGTAAAAATTAAAAGTTCTAAACCTAACAACAAAATCATTAAAAAAATAATAATATACAAGAATACAATAACAACACATACCATAATCTATCTACATGAGATATTTATTTGAAGAGTACCTTTTTTCATAGCCTCCTAAAAAAATTCTCCGTGATCTAACAACCAAAACACCAAGTTAAACAATATTAATAATATAAATAAAACTTAACATAATAACAACATCATAATTTTTCTCATAATTAATTACCATGGAATATTTTGTTAACAAATTACCTCTTTTGTTCTGGTAAGTTGAGTGTTTTCAAATAAAAAAAGACTACACCATTGGTATTAGCTTTCATAAAATTATACCATCTTTACTCGGCTTAGATTTGTTTGTGAATATGAAATATACCAAAGTTTTATATTAAACAAAATTGACTACACTATCCAAATTACCAAATTTCCAAAAGACCAAAACACCAATGCAAATTAGACCAAATAGATAGTCATTTAAGTGTCAAATGATGTCATAGGAGTTGGGTTATTTGAGTTAGTGTTTGGGGGATTGGAAGCTTGAAATCACATTATATATGCTTTTCCATATGGGTCAAATGAGCTTCCAAGAGATCAAGGTTGTCATGCATTTTGCATTGGTTCCATTGTAGGTCACTAAGGAAGGAGATGATTTCATTTATGTCATCATGCTTCTCCTTAAGAAACTACCCTAGTAATGTCTCTAGCTGCTAGTGAAGAGTGACTAATGCATATACTAATTTCTCCTTCCCTTGGTGTGCCTAGGGTCCAAGAGTCATCGAAACACTTCTTCCATAAGCTTAGAAGCTGAAAAGGTATTCCTATTGTTGCAAACATTCTTTTCAAGCCATTGAATTTAAGCCTCAGTGCTAAGTGAGGTTGCCTGATAAACACTGACTTCCTCTTGGGACAGAGCCTCAGAGTGAGCCCTATTGGTTTGGCCATGCTCCCCTACTCCTCATCAACTACATCCATGTTGTCATGGCATGATGACTTGAATAGTCCACAAGACCTCACAAATATTGAGAGGACAACGTATGAAATTCCCTCGAAACTCAAACCATTCAAACACCTTAAAAGCAGACATATAATTCCAATAACTAAAGGGAATTAGACTCTCCCACTTGCCTTAAAACCATATGACATATAAAACCCTCTTCTTGTCTACAATAGAATAGAAAAAAATTAAAGCAATGTGAGAGTACTAGGACCAAAGCCACAAGGAAGCAACAAACGAGATAACATTAGAGAATTTTTGAGGTCAAAAATGGACCTCAAAACAAAAATGTACAACCAAAATCAACTTTATAAGAACCAATAGGATTCAAAATGATGATGTCAACCATGGGGGATGATTGACCATTTTTGGAGTAAAAAAAAAAAATCTACTTTTTCAACTCATATTTTCAACTTATCTCCCTATAGTTTTACTCGAATTTCGAGCAGGAACACTCGTTGGATGCGTAATTTGATTCCTCATCCAAGGAGTACCCATGTTGTGTTCATTTTCACACTGCTCTATGTTGTTTCAATTGCTTTATTCCAATTCAATTCTTCAATTAGAAATATTTTTCAATAATAATTAATATTTCCAATCATCAACAGTTATTGAAGATAGAATAGTAAATGCAATGAAAAAGGAGACAAGCAACACATCAACAAGAGACGCCAGATTTGGTCAAAGACCAGGGAAAAACCCCACAAGGGGGAAAACTCTGTGAAAATTTCTTCTTCTATTAGATTGTCATAAAATGTTTAGCAAAGAGTACAACGAGCCCAATACAAAATCATCTAGAAAAATTAACCCAACAACATTAAAAAATATGTTACCAACATCAACCCAGATCAAAGTTAAGTTGCCCTATCTTCGGTCAAATGACAAAATTTAGCCCTTGTGCCCAACGACACAGAGGAAGAGTTCTGCATGCGATTGAGACCTTCCAACCACACCTTTGAGCTTGCTAGCCTGTGGTTATAGCCAAAAATTCCCTTTGAGAAGCCTGCAGCCGGAAATCAAAACATTAAAAAACCTGTGAGCTTTGGACCCTATATTTTCGAACCTATGTGAACTTCTTTCCTTGACCTAGCCTAAGACTTGTGTGAACCAATCAATGAAGAATAGAAGAAGAAGATGCTTGGTGATGTCCAAATAAGCTTGAGGTCACTTGTATTTATAGGCTTCCAAGGGTAACCAATTTCCTATTAGGGTTGACCTGTCCAAATGTGCATATGTGGGATTTTCTTCATACGTACACTTTCCTTTGTCCAAATTGAGCACTTTAATAGTCAAAATTGGTCCTCTCGAAAAGAGAAATCTAGTCCCATTGTTGGAATTTTTAATTGAGCTTCCAAATTAACATGTTGCATACTATTGATGGACCTTACTACACGAAAAATGAGAAATACATAAAAACATTATTGTAATCACGTTTTTCATATATTTATCATTTTTCATGTAGTAGGGTCCATCGAAAGTATGCAACATGGGCACGCCTTGGATCAAGAATTAAATTCTTCTCCAACGAGTGCTCCCACTCGAAATTTGAATAAAATTGTAGGGAGATTAGTGGAAAAAATAGCTTTTTCCTTTTTCCCCTCTAAAATTTGATGATGTAATCTAATATTATTTTATTATTTTATTATTTCCACTATTATTTTATAATATTCCTTAGGAGGCCCATTTTAGACCTCAAAATTTTTCTAATGAGTGTCGAGAGGCTTGTAGCCCAGAAGTTAAAGACAAATCCATATGTAGCCAAGCCTTTGAGAGCGGACCCATTTGTATAACCACAATCTCTACCAAGAGTAGGAGAAACATACTCAAAACCACCTAGAAACCTTCAAGAACAAGAAAGTAGAACAAACAAAGTCAGGATCTCGGGATTACCTCAACTTGAGGCCAAGATAAAATGACAGTGGCCTACAACAGATGAGAGTCAACGCTCTACTATGTTGTAATGTGCCATTATAAGCCAACAGATATGTGATGGACATGATCTTTCTTCAGAATAAAATTCTTCTCTTTTTTATCTTCTTCCAAGCAAGAACCATTTCCTTATTCTTCCGGAGGAAAAAAGATTTCACTTTTGAGATGATTAATTGTCAGGAATAACTTGGTATTTCTTCTCCAACTTATATTTCTCACTGCAAACTCTTGCACTTTTAGGCATTCTCTACCAATAATTATGAAACCCAAGCTCACAGGGATGCTTAATACTCCCTCCTATGGCCTAAGATTGTCACCCACCAAAAACATTGGCTTGCTAAAAAATCGAAGGATCGAGAGTGGATGTATAGATATTAGGTGCCTCATTATAATAGATGACAACCTTCATGCATAAGGGGGCAAGCCATGCCACCCACCCCCTTAATAATCTCGGGATTCGATTCGGTGGCGAGTGCCCCCCATATTCTATATTTGTTTGTTCATCCACCCCCATTGGAGTTGTTAACAAGCAACATTAACGTGGATTCTTTAAGAAAATTCTTACCCTTCCTATTACATTTTCCTCCTTTTCCTCCTCTGCAAATATATATTATGTTCGATAGAAATCCATCCTCTTCTCATAAAGGTCATCTCTTATATGACATTGAGAAATAATGACTTCATTCAGGAAACTTGAAACTTAATATAAAATTATTTAATAGTGTTTCTCTTGATTATTTTCCCTATACCAATGAGATAGTAAACATTCTTCTTTTATCTCCATGGTTGCATTGTTCCATCTAATGATCTTTCGATGGCCATATGTGGACAATGACCCTTCCATGATCATATGTAGAAATGTATATATTCAAAAGTACATGATAAACATAATTTAGAGAGGAAGAAAAAATATCCATTATGTATCATCATGACATTCTAACAATTTTCCTATTTTCATTTTTGGTTTAATTTAAAATTTAAAAACAGAAGAATTGGTAAACATGCCACGTGTTATTAAGGAAATATGGGATCAAGTTAGTGGGATTATTACTATAATCTTTAGTTTATTGCGACCACTCACAAGTCTTGATAGACATGTAAACTGAGTTTCGAACCTGAGCAAGGTTCCTATAATTGTTGGCAAATACCTTCTGGTGTGGGACATCCACCACTTCACCTTAGTTTGATGGGATTTGGTTCAATTATTGTAACTCAAACCATGGAATAGTAAACAAAGTTCTACTATTTCAACGTTTTTTTCTCTTTCTTCTAAATCTCACACTTAAAACATTATCGATTTTCAATTTTCAATTTGATTTTATAAATTTGTCTTTAAATCAATAAAATTATTTAAATAATTATTTAATTAGATTTTTTTAAGACTATCAAATTTTAATAAAATAATTAGAGATAAAACAATTTACACAAGCATAATTTGATGTAATTCTCTATATATGCACGTTAGAAAAATCTATCATAGTTTAGTTTGTCAAATTAATAGTAGAGATAATTATTGTTGGCTATTATCTATAAATTCATATTGGCTCATCATTATTATTCAAAGAAAACCCACCACTTAAAATAATTAACTGATGGTCCATAAGAACAAAATTTCACTCCCAACAAATACTTTTAAATCTTAAAATGTTTTCTTATATGAAAAACGAACACTTAATCAAATA